>VYZS01057482.1:0-29178 GCA_013400695.1 Neodrepanis coruscans | reverse complement strand
TCTTGCGGTACTTGCTTAATTGTCCTGTCTCCCCGTAATTTTTTATTTTGAATACCCCTTTATTTTAGAATTACCCGTTCCCTTGGCACGTCCTGTGTGAGAATCGGAGCCGGTGGCTCCTGGCGATTCTCACTTTCAGCTGGTGGTTCAAAAGGTCAAAGCCAGCACAAAACCTTGGTATTTCCTCCTCCGCTTCAGCTCTTCCCCGCCCTGTGCCACCCACCTTCCCACCCCTGCGAGCCTGAGGTACAAACAGTGCTGCACTCCCAAATTTTTCTCAAATTCCATTAGCAGAGTGGATGGAATTTGGTTCATGGCCGTTGGCTGAAGTAGCTTGTCCTGAGAAACTGCAAGAAGTGCTCCTTTGGGATTGGGATGTGACTGTGACACTCCCTGTCTCCCCCGTGCCCGGGGCTGCCTGGGTGAGCACAGCTCACACTGATGCAGCTTCGTTTAATGACAATTTCTCCTGTTCTCCATCCATTTTGTGATGACAGGGCTCTTCATTGCACACACAGTAATTTTTATTGTGTCTTATCTCTGTGAAATTAGAGATTCTCACCCGTGGCAAAATAACCTGAGTGATTTTTGTCTTCGAGACACCTCAGTGTGTCTGTGGGTCTCAAGGAGGTCATTTGTCTGTCTCTGTAGCAGCCAGACTTTTCATGTGACTCCTAATGAATGGAATAAAGTCTTCAAATGAGCTTGGCTGTGGGATGAGACAGTGCCCATGGTACTGCACTCTGCAGAACACTGAGGGCAGGAAAGCCATGCTGTGAGATCAAAACAGCTTGTTTGGGTCAGCTTTGTTCTCTTCATTGGTGGGTAATCAGGGCAAATTTGGGTCAGGGATGAGTTTGGGAGGTGCACTTTCTGGCAGTTGGTTCAAATGATTTTTTTTTTTCATTTTTAAGGCATTATAAGTTTTTATATGTAGTTTACCAATGAAGAGGTACCTTTATGGGGTGAGGTACTTAGAGGAAAAAATATTATATGAGTGAGTTGATAATGAAGAGATGATTAATTTATAATTCTGACTTCTCTTTCCCAGCTTCCTTCTGTTTCTGAAGAATCAAAGATAAATTAGCATTAATTTAGTTCTTAAAGCTGACTTTGTGTTACTGAGTTCTGCAGAGTTCCAGTGTTTCTCAGCAGGGACCATTGCCAGCAGCAAACACTGTTTTATGTTCTCAAACTACTCTGATGATAAAAGATGGACATCTGATGTTCTGTTGTTACTGAAACGTGGTTTTTTTTAAATGCAGATATAGAATTAAGTGTTTTTCTAAAATATTAAGTTAATATTCTGAGGAAATGCATGGGAAAAAAATCATTCATTTTCTTTATAAATGGGAATAACATCAGGGAAAAGAAAGAACTGTAGGACAGGGTTGTTGAATGACTGAGTCAGATGAGATAACCAGGGCATTAAGAGTGGACACTTGAGCCCCAACCCTGAATGTTCCTGTCTGTGGAACTCTTCATTCAGGATTTCTTGTGCTTAAAAAAAAAGTTTCTGGTTCACTGTGCCCCTTTCGGTGTCACAGTGCTCTGTGAGTTGGTGTGGTGGGGAAGTGGAACTGACACGATAACTGCAGAGGTGGTTATCAAGTACATTGGGGGGAATGTCAGATTCCTTGGGAACTGTCACTGTGCAGGTAAAGACCAGCTGAATGCTTGTGATTTGGGGAGGGTTTTTATGCTGTTATTGGTTTGCATTTGTGCAGTTTGTAGGAGGTTCTGTGCGGGGGTATCAGGGGCAGTTTGATACTCAGCCAAAAGGAAGTTGGTAAATGAGGGCTGTGATGGGCTCAGGGTGATACTCCCAGGGACAAGGGAACTTGGAGCTTGGGATTTAGAAATAAAACTGACAGGCTATGAATAAAACGCAGAGGAGTAAAGGGCTTAACCTGTGATTTTAACAGCACCTGAAGGCATTATAGCTGTTTTTTTCTCCAGCAAGAGGAAAAGGATGTTTGATTCAGTTTAAAGATAAATGGTTTCAAGTTCAAGTCTGTGCCTCCCATTCCCTGTGATCTCAGTGCTGTGCAGCACAACTGCTCAGTGCTGTGCCCTACATCCAGTTTCTGCTCCTTGGTCTTGACAATGGTCACTCAGGCAGTAGAATCAGGGAGAAATTAGACTGGGGAATCTGCTTTGTTTGGGGATTCAAGAGGTAGGTTTTGATCTTGGTGAAGTTTATGACGTGGAAGGAGCTCATAGATTTATGTTTAGTGTCCCAGTGCAAAGGTAAATGTGTTTATTCTGGGACTACTAAAAGCAATAGTTACAATTCCTCCCAGCTCAGAAGTTTAAATGTGATGTAGTGCTCTGAAATACCTTGTTCTAAAAAGGGTGATAAATTGCAAATTGGAGTAAGAAATATGAATGGAGACTGTGCTTTTCATGACTTGGTTGTTCAGACTTCATAACATTTGCAGTTTGGCAAAAAGAGGCCGTTTTTGCAAACAGGGTCACAGTGACTGGCACAAGTTTCTTTCCCTCAGTTAAGCTGCTGTCTCAAGTGTGGAGTCAGAGGAAGAAAACCCTCCCTGGGCCCACAGCTCAGGCTGCCTCAGTGCAAAGTCCAACAGCTTAATCAGGGTTGTGGCTGAGAGTGGATTGAAGCCAAGTCTCTGGGCTTGGTGCTCTCACAGGTCCTGCAGCCTGTGCCAGCACCACTGGGGTGTTGGGGGTCCTGGCACAAGGGGAGGGTGGGAAACTGGGGCAGTATTTTTGAATTTAGCAGTTTCTAACTCCTTAACTCTGAGTCATACCTTCAAATGGCTCTTCTTACCCTGTGGACAGTCTTTGAAATGAGAACAGCTTTTTTCTTTATCTGTATCATGAGTATAAACCCCAAATACACTCAAACCCTTTGTGTAGGCAATGGCATCTTTTTTGCATTGTTAATTTTAACAAACCTTGTCAGTGTTTGTTCTGCTGATAACGGGGGGTGTTGGAGAGGGAGGGGGACAATGGGAGAAGAGTTTTGAGTAGGTGTAACTTTAATTGGTGGGTCACTAAACAATCTTCATTTACTGGAAAATGATCACATATCATATACAAGCATTTTATTATCAAGATCCTACAAAGGCTTCCTTGAGGTTGAGCTGTGTGAAAATAATGTTGGCTGTCAAGATTCTGTGCTATTCAAAGTGTTGGTTTCCAGCATAGATGAGTATCTGAGGGTTTGGGAGTTGGCTTCAAGAGTTTTCTGAGGTGACCTGACATTTCACTGGTGTGGGGGAAATGCATTCACCAGTTTCATGATTTGCAGCCTCTTGTGAAACCTCTGCTGCACTGTGGGGCTTTTTGTTCACACTTGTGTGTGGTGCTAGAACAGACCAAGACTTCAACAATAGCAAACTTCAAACCATTACATTTAATTTGAGCATTTGGGGAGTTTATTACCCCTCAAGGGGCTTTGGTTTTGATGCTGGATTCCCACCCCAGCTCCTTTTCTTTCTAACAATTGAAACAACTCTTTGTATTTTTTTTTAACATGCACTGAGATTACCAAAGAAACTCCATTTGCATGTTTAATCCTCTGCACATTATTGGAATGTAGGACAAATAGACACAGGTTTTTTAATTAGTTTGCTGTAACAGCAGTTTGTGTCTTGACAAGGAGGAGGTTTTCAAGAGTTTGGTTTCATTCTGAATAAGTAGGTAATTTTGAATTCCATTTTTTTGAGATGCTGAGGAAACAGTTGTATTATTAATAGTCAAGTCATCAAACCACTTAAAGCTTAATATATTGCAGTTGCTAAGTAGGAAATTAACTCAGAACACTTAAGAATGCCTGTTACCCTCATCAAACAAGGATGAAATTTCGTTTCTTTTGAAAGTATTATTTAATTAATTCTTGAATGGGGGCATATTTTTGTGGGGGCAGAATTTTGCTGTTTTAAGTTTCACAAATAGACGTTTATTCAAACTGCTGCTGTGGTGTTTAGTACCTGCTATTTATGTAGGTGTTTCTGTGCTGGGTATTGGATTCCAACCTAAAAAATTCTATTTTGAGGTGCACTTGTATGTTCTGAAATGTGCAACAATAAGCAGTTGCACAAAAAAAAAGAACAATAGAGTGTATATGTTGATAATGTTGGTGACACCTCTTCAGAAATGTGTTTAAGGCTTCATTTTGTTTTACTTTTTAAGGATCACATATTTGCCACATAGCTTAGATTCACAAAGAGCAACCTTAAGTTCTGTTGCAGAATCAGAGGAGTAAATGTAAGTGCAGAAGATCTTCTGTGAAGATCAGCAGTGGAGGCTCCTAATGGAAGTATCCAAGTGGATCTCAGTGGATACAAGTGATATCCTGAAGAAATTACAGCCCTTGGACAGCCAGAGGGATGATGAGAGGCTCCTCTGTGTGTGGCTTTGTCAGTGTTTTAAAGAAATGTTTTGGCAAAGGGAGGAGATACTGGAGTGAGGGAGAGTCTTCCATGGGTTGTCCCAGCTCCAGTCGATCCAGGTGCCTGAGAGAGTGGCCTGGGCTGAAGGTCCAGTCAGGCCCTTCCCCAGCAAATGTGTCACAGTTAGAGATGGGCTGTTTTTAGATTGTTGCTGGGCTTCTAAAATCTTCCTCATTTACACGTGAGAAACTTTCTAAATGAATGATAAAGTTTAATTGAGCAGCACAAATACTAAGGAAGATGAGGAGAAACTTGTGAGCCTGTAGCTTTTGAACAGAAGTGTCTTACTGAGCTGCTTCTCTCTCTGTGCTGGGTAGAGGAGATGGGGAAAAACATACAGTAATTTCTCAACAATGAGTTAAGGGTGTTTGAAAAGGTGTTCTCACAAAAAACCTCTAATACTCTGCATGTAAAATGGCATGTTTTGAAATCAGCAGGTGGTAGTTAATATTGTGAATTAAATCACTTTTTTCTGTTTCTTCTAGTTGGTTTGGATGCTGCTGGTAAGACAACCATCCTTTATAAACTGAAACTAGGAGAAATTGTCACCACAATTCCCACTATTGGTAAGATCCTCCATTCTTTTGTCTTCATTGTTGTTCCTCTGAACTGATGTTGAAGAGGGAGGCTTCTGGAGAGTGCAGGGATTTGCTGTCTTTGCTGGTAGAATAAGAATGAAGAGAAACATGGGCTGCCTGGCAGTGCCATAATGTACCTGTGTCACACCAGGGATGCCCCTGGAGCAGAGCCTGTGTCTGACAGTGCTCAGGAGGGCAGGGACCAGTTAAGTAGCAGTGCTTCCCCCCAGAACCATGAGCCTTGCAGTTGGTGGCTGAAAGATTTGCTGAGCCACTTGGACTAAGATTTAAGTGATTGTTTTTGCCCCCTTCAGTCAGTTTTCTTTCTTATTGATCTGCCAATTCAGTTCTGATGAGCTGTTTCATATGTACTTGGAAGAAGTTTAACTTGGGAAGTATCTTTGACATGGTGAGAATTATGTTTCAGCACTAGCATTAACTATTTCTAATCACTCACCTCCTTCATTTTTAGGTTTTAATGTGGAGACAGTAGAATATAAAAACATTTGTTTCACAGTTTGGGATGTTGGTGGTCAAGATAAAATTAGACCTCTTTGGAGGCATTATTTCCAAAACACACAGGTAAGAGTTCTCAGATGGCAATAGATAAAGACCTCTTTTGTAAAGACTCTTTGTGTTCTGTAGAGTTGATATGGAAAGTTGTTTTCTTTCTTTCAGAAAGGCTCTGCACTACTCCCTGCAAGTTCTGAGGGTATCCAGATCTTACTCTAGTTGAAGCTAGTTTGTTACCCTGAAGGCTTCAGGCCTGGTTGGGAGTGTAGCCTGGCAAGGAGCAAGTCCTTTGGGATCTCCCAGTGTTCTGTAATGTGCCAGAGCAGCTGGTTGGTTGTGAGAAACTCTTCAGCTTTGCTGTGTCTGTGCTTTGATTTGTTTCAACTGTCATTGGCTCATGCTTAAAACATGTTATTGTTCAAAAACCCTTCTATATATTCTTTTTTAATAACCAACCTTAAAATATGCTGCTTTTACTGTACTAAATCAGTGTATTTAGTAAGCTAAAAGATCTTGTTATCAGTTGGTATAAAACTGTCATCTTCACATTGATGTGATGACTGCTGTGAGTTTTGGTGACCTAAATGTGATTCTTTCCTTTGGTGGTAAGGTAAGTTCTTCTTAGCATCACAAAACTTTTGGAGTGGATTTGTTTGGGGGGTTTTTGTGTTGAATATAGAATTGTTTCCATCAAACTTGTGTGTAACATGATGCATGTGGTGAGTGCAGAAGAATAGAGAGGTCCGGGTTGACAAAAGGGACCTACCACCATGTTATTGTGAATAGATCATATTTCATTTCAGTTCCTTATTACTGTCCTGTTCCTAAATACTTCTAAAAGATAATTCTCTTTCCTTGAAGAGAGGAATAAGAGTAAAGTTTTCAGAATGAAATGTTAAGGGTAAATAATGTGCATAAGGAGGACACTTGAATAAGAGAGATGCCTTTAGAAACACTGTTTGGTACAAATTTTTTAAACAAATTCAGGCAGTACTTGAAGGGTGTGGTGTTTTTCTGTGAAATATGAGCTGGTGAAGCATTTGTGAATCTTGATACAGTGAGTGAAAAGGGAGGGGGGAGGGTTGTCGTAGGAAATGTTGCTGGGTTTTTTCCTGGCTTTATTTTGAAGTTGAGACTTAGGTAGTTGTTGAGACACACATCTTGCATTTCTTAAACAGAAAATTCTGTCACTTTTTCTTAAACCTGAGAGAGGAGACAGTCACAATGTTCAATATGAGTATTTTGGGGGGGTTAAAATAGTGCTGCACATTGGTTTTTCAAACCTGCTTAACTTCCTACAGGGCCTCATTTTTGTGGTAGACAGCAATGACAGAGAGAGAATCCAGGAAGCAGCAGAAGAGCTGCAGAAAATGGTAAATGTCAATATCTTCTGAAGTACCTCTGTTAGACTGACTTTGTCATGTTTTTGGATGTTTGTCAGCTTCCCTAAGAGATTTAGGACTTAAAAATTTTAGGGTGTTTATACATTGCATATTGTGTTCACCTGGTAATTTTGGGAGTTGTAACTTCAACTCTGTACAGAGCTACTGCTGCGTCAGAATCTTTCTTTCCTTCATAAAACCTTAATAAAAAAATGCAGCAGTTAAAGCATTTTGGAAAAAACAGATGAGTGCTAGAGAATTTCAGAAGAAAGGTGTCCGTAAATTTAAACTCTTGAAAGGTTGCTTCCTTCGTGGAATGCAAGTGTTTATAACCCTTAAATCAGTATGTAGATTTCCTTAATATTTGTCAAAGTAACTGAAGGACTTGACTGAGGTAATTTAGTAACATGACTGTTTCTCTCTCAGCTTCAGGAGGATGAGCTGCGAGATGCAGTGCTGCTTCTGTTTGCAAACAAACAGGATCTGCCAAATGCCATGGCAATCAGTGAAATGACAGATAAACTAGGCCTTCAGTCCCTGCGTAACAGAACTGTAAGTGCTGAGCTTTCCAACTGCTGAATTCTTGTCTTCCTCTATTCCACATCAAAAACATACATTTCCCCTGAAGGACAGGGAAGTTTTCACCTTTCTGTAGAAAGATGCACATACCTGCAATTAAACTTTGTAGTGCATAGTTTAAGTCCTTGTTCAAAATAAGTGATCTAGAAGTATCATGCAGTGTGTACAGCTGTTACAGGTGTTTCATTTCTCACCTTTTTCTGAGAACATACGAATAATCTGAGAAAATACAGCTATCCAACATTTGATCAAATATGTGGTAGGCTTTCCTATTTTCCCAATATTTGTTATTCTGGGTGAGCAAATGCATTTTATATTGTCACCTCTGCAAAGGTGGAAGGAAGTAAGGTAGCTTCTGAAGCACTAGATTCCTGAAGAGCAGTTTCAGAGACTAGAAGCTAATTTTCAGCATATAAACCAACTGCAAGTTTTGTATGTGTTTCTTGATGCCTTAAACTGTGCTATAGCATTTGGTAGGTCAACACTTGAGTTTCTGGATAATGTCTGAACATCATCCACTCTACATATTCTTTTCAAAACTTTTAAAAATACCATCTGTTCAATATTGACTCTACTTACAGCACAAAACAGTATTTAAAGAACGCTATTTTAACTTTAACACTGTTATAAGAAGAGTGTGTATCTGAGTGTCACATACTGTCATAACTTAGCTTGCATTTTGTCAGCAGTTAAATTGAATTTTTGTTTGTGTTCTGCATTAACAGTGGTATGTCCAGGCTACCTGTGCTACACAAGGAACTGGTCTGTATGAGGGACTTGACTGGCTGTCAAATGAACTCTCAAAACGCTAATTCCGACTGGATGACTCTTTCACCAGGGACATGTTTGATATAAGTGGTCTAGGCTTGTTACAACAAAATTAGTTTGCATCTTGGTTATTACAGTATCTGGAACTGATATTTGGGCAGGATATTACAGCGTTTCAACTTATTTTGTTGCCAATTATTGTTTACCGAGCTACATGTTGCAAAGGTAGCAATATGCTTGGGTAAAAATCTCCTTAACTTGGAAAAAGTGTATCTTCTGATTTTATTCCCCTTGTTAGCCTAAATGCCTGAATATAGTTATTGTGACATCTTTAAGATCTGTTTTGAATACTCTTTTGAGCCCCAATAAATTAATGTTTTAATTTTTTTTCTCCCTGCTACTCTTAGTTTACTGATGCCCTTTTCATTCCTCAGACAGTCTGCTGATTTAAAAATGTAGCATTCCGTATGTATTTATTTCTCTCCCTTGCCAAAAAGATTTCCTAAGACTGCTTGTTCCAAGCCAAGGAAATGCTCTAAAACACTATACAGATCTTCTGCACTGAGGAACATTTATTAATCCTTGGGTTCTGTCAGCCCAACTTGCCTTTTTGTGAATTGGATTTGATGGGTAGAATAGTTCTGTGCTGGTTGCGAAGAGCTCATGTTGAGGTTGTTTTTAATATTCAGCAGATTGTCTTCCTTTATATTGTATCTTTTTTTTTATGTTGCATGTTGCTTTTTGGTATCAGCCTGACTATTTTTGCCCAGTGTACAATAGTTCTGCTGAAGTTTTACTGTTTGTTGGTGAACATATCTTCATAAGGAAATTTTGGAAAATTCATCAAACTCAATGGATTAGTTTCTTCATAACCCACTTGGAATTATTCCTAATAAAATGATAAAATGTATAGTTCTGTGTATGCTCTTCTTGATTCCTGAAATAGTTAAATGCAAATGATCTCTTATTCTTTTTCCATATACTGAGATTTCCTGCAGGTTGAATATGAACATCAGTCTCAGATTCACTTGTGTGGAGCTGTGTAGAGCGGGACATGGAAGGGGGGCAACCACATTGTATAGAGTGCAGTAGAGTAGCTGTCATCGGGACTTACATAATTCTGTAAGTGTCTTTTGAAGTTGTAAATCTAAAATTCCTTTCAAGATGTCCAGATATGAAAATACTAACAGTTAAAAGATTGTAATAAAACGAATCCAAACTGCCTGAAAAGCAATGCATGTCTGTTTCATAGTTGTATGTCTGTTCAAACCAGTGGGGGTCCTGGCAGGAGAGTCACACGTTGGTGGGTGGCTGGGAAGGTAACTTGGTTGCTTTTGCAGGGACTTACTCAATATTTGTGATGATAATTTCTCCAGAAAACCATTTCTATGCAACTGCTACTGTCTGTTTTCCTATTTCTGGCCCCTTATACTTCTGTCTGACTTAAGTCAAAAGACTTAAGTTAACATGTGCTTAGATTCTGCTACTCATGGATAGTTTAAAACATACTTTTCTGTTGCCTGTCTGCTGTATGGAGGCAAATACTGCTCAACCCTCTGACTGAATGTGCTGTTCTATTGATTGGAAGCCTTTAGGAACCCAAAGCATGATACCACTGCAGTTTCAGGCTGAGCACCTCTCATTTTCTGCCCAGGTTTTGTTACCCTTGATACGAGAAATCACAAATTACAAGGTCTGGTAAACTCAAGCTGGTTTAGATTCAGAGCACCTTCCAAAGCATCTTCTACTCTGAGGCTTGAGTTGCTGGGCAGTGCTGTTACTGTGGACACAACTAATCGGGGAAAATACCAGGGTTTTTGAATACAGTCATTAACTCTCTTCAATGTGTAACAGAAACCCAGGAGACAGTGTAAGCTGAGAAGGGATTGCCTGTATCTTTAATGAATTGCTGATTATTTATTAACCAACACTGATACATCCATGCATTGGATCAGTAGCTGTTCATGTGCATATTTCTAGCAATGCAGCTCCTTGAATTAAACCTTAAAAGGAACAGCTTGTTCAGAAGAAACAGATTGTCCCTGATGCAGGTCGGTATTTCTGGTCCCAATACGTTAAAATGAAACAATAATTGTTACTAAGTTAGAGGTAGACCTTAAATGAAACTAGATATTTAAAAACAAATTAGGCTTATTACTGTGATTGAAGCATTCCCTTGGTAGATATTTAATTACTTTAGTGAGTAAATATGTCTAAGTGAACTCTTCTGAGCCACTCTGAGTTACAGCTTGCGTATAAAAAGTTCGTATGTCAGTCACTGTGCTTGGTTTTGTGTGTCAGCAGGTATAATTCTGCTATGAAATAATTTCTCAAAGTCAGAAAGTAGTAAAGAGCTTGAGCCTCATTTAAGAGTGATGGAATCTGCACGAGGGCTGAGGCAGCAGCTTACACTGAAATGCAGTGAGACAAAGTCAGTGTTGTATATCAGTAATGTAATACAGCCCTGCTCTCCAGAGGCAGATGAAACTCCCATGAAAATCCAATTTTTTCGTGTCTGTGAAGAGTTCAGGTACTGACTTGGTTTGTCATTTCCCTATCAGAAGTCAAATACCTGAACTGAGCTGTTGTCCCACAAGTTCAAAATCTTGGACAAGCATGTGACAGCTAAAAATGTGTTCCTCATTCTACTGTAATGACAGGAAATCCTAAGTTCCAGGAGCTGAAATTTCTCTTTGTGTTGCATCAGCTTCTGTATTCAAATAATGGGTAAGTTCTATTTCACTGGAGAGTCAGTCTAATAATATTTGTATACAAGTTTTATTTCAGTGTGTCAGATGGCCAGCTTAACTATAGAGAGCAAAACACTGAAGGATAAGTGGTTTTTCTTTTATTTGGCCATGCTGACACAATTTATTTCTAGTTTATTTGGCATATGCATGTTTTGCTTTTCTTTTTTTTTTTTATTTCTTACAGGAATGACCCAGCTTGTGTAAAACATGGGTTTGGGTTTTGGCAGTAATAAGAATTTGGAGCCCAGTTATCAGTTCAGCTAGTTTAAGGAATCTTCCTATAAAGGTTTAGGCAAAGGCATTTTGGGTGCAATATAATGAAACTGCACATCACCTTGTCCAAATATATATTTTCCAAATATATTACTTTTGTCAAGAATGGTATTGACAGGGGACTTGAGTAAGGAGTTATATTCCATAGGCTGCTGTTGGACCTATGAATAGAGCTGAGCTGCCAAAACTGACCTGTTTTGGGCCTTTCCTCTTACTGGGTAGGACTGGAAAGACTTGGAACAACTTTTTTTAATGCTAAGAATATGAGAAACAGAGCAACTACACAGTTAATTTGAAGTGTTCAAAGATCTCATGCCTTAGCACACTGGATATTTTTCCCCTTTGCTTTGTAGCATTTTTCTTCTCTGTTTTTTCCTTCTTCTTTCAGTCGTACTTGGCTTCATTGTTTGCTTCTCATGATACATAAAAGCATTTTACTGAATTACACCCTTCAAAAATAGCAGTGACAGGAGAGATACTGATGTGTAAGAATTCAAGTACTAACTGTCACTGAGACCTCTTTGTCTGGAATGAATATGGTCAAAGAAAAAAATAATACCAGTTCCAAGTTGCCAAATCGGTCTGAAGGATACGGCAGAACTTGGTTGATTTCTCCTGAGACAACAGCCAGGCAGGAGTAGCACCTTCAGTTTAATGCATCAGACATGGGATGGGAAAGTCAAGGAGAAGGCAAAAAGATTTTCCTTTATCCTTAATGGCTGGTCTGGGAAAGTAGAGTAACAAAACCAGACACAAAAAAATTCCACATGCGTTTACAAACATGCGAAGAGAATCCTACCCAATTTTTTTGATGTGAAGGACATGGAGCATTGCAATTGAGGAACAAATACAGGTGAGTTTAGGTTTATGGAAAAACACTGAGAAAAGCTGAATGGGGTTTCTGCAAATCTGGGTTCTGGACATGATTTAGAGAAGAAGAATTAATTGCTGGACGAGGTCCAGATGTGTAGGGGGAACGACGGTGGGAGTTAAAACCCGGTGTGAGCAGCAGGAAGCACCGTGTGTTACCTTATACAGATGCAAATACAGCTTGGGAGCATGGGGTACCTAAGGGCTGCCTTTCACCTCAGAAACTTTTGAGTTGTCACTTTCCTAATCCAGACCCTCGTGCTGCATTCTCATTCCAGAAAAATCTGACTGGTTCTTGACATGTTGCTGCTATTGGCAATCAGACTCTGCTGCTGCATTTTACTAATTAAACGTGGGATACTGGGACTGGAGAGTCTGTGGGAACAGCACAGGGAGCTGAGTTTCCTCCTGGACGTAGTAAAGGATTATTTGTCATGTGCAAGGGCCATCGAATTTTCCTGGGCCTATTCCAGTGCTGTGTTTGTTCCTCAGCACTTGCTTCCTGCAGATTCCAGATCCCCCGTGTGGCTCCCTCTCCCTGGTCTGCAGGGAGACAGGCAGCAGCCCAAGGACCGGCACAGGGAGCGGGAGGGACCCGCTGCTTCTCCGAAGTAGCAGCACGTCTGTCTCTGAGCAGCTCCATCTTCTGGCTCCGGGCAGAACTTACAGGTTTTTAATGTTTTGAGTTTGGAAAGGACAAAGTAACCCAGTTGTGAGGGATAGGTACTTAAAAAGGAGGAAAATAATGTTCTTTATAAGGAAACCTCAGTTAACCTATGTAAGTAATAGAATTTAATTTCCAAACTTCACAACTACAATCTTACTGTTCTAAGTGACCGAGACATTTCTCTTGCCAGCCCACCAGCCTGCATTACTCAGTGGAGTTTGTTGTTTTTCCCCTCATTTTTTTCAGAGCTGGCAGTTTGTAGAAGGCCTCTGACTCAGCTATAATGCAGTCATTTTCAGTTCCGTGGTGTTGATAATGAATTTTTTTCTTGAACAGAACTTGTAATTATTTCTTCTGCCCTTTAAGATACCATATGCTTGCAAATGTTACATCCTCAGGTGTAAGCTTTCCCTCACTTACTAAATTAAGTAAAAATTCTTTGTCCAGTTAGGTGGTTTACAGCCTCCATTCTGTTTGCAAGATTTTCTTCTCACTTCTGTATCTTGAAACTTAATTATCAATCACCAGTATTTTTATTATCAACTTCGTGATTTAGAAGAATACCTTCAACTCATGTGTAAGACTGAATTACACTTTCTAAGGAAGAACAGAAACTAATCAAGGATCCACCCAAATTATTTAGGATCCAATTTTACAGGGTGAGTACTGTCTTGCAATGGTCTAACATCTTTTATTGCCACATTCCATTTTGTTTCCCTTTTTTATCACAAAAAAGGGAACCATTTGGCTTTGACTTAGCAAAAATTGCACTTTGAGGGTTTACATATAAATTGATGTATTATGTTATGTTTTGTGGTGGATCTGCTGAAGCAGGTGAGTCTTGATTCAACCCTTGATCCCCTATTCCCATCTCCAACCCTGTGTCTTGTTCTTTAGGCAAAAAAGTCTTTATGGTAAATCAGCTCAGGATCTAACAAATCACTGAACTGGTAAAATAGACAAGAGAAATAAAGGCCCTGTATTTTTAGCTGGATTCCTTCCCTATTTTAATTTGGTGTGGCATGAACAAGAAGCCAGAATTCAGAGGTGGTAGAACAGGATCAGATAAAGAGTTTGGGATACGAGAAAAAGGGACGATTAACTGATTTATGTTTCTGAAAAAACCTACTCGCACAGGACATTTACATGAGCTCTTTAGTAACAGGGGCTTCTACTCTCGCAGATTAGTGGAATTTGTTGATTTGCCTTTTTTTGCAGAGTTGGTAACAAAATACTGGACAGTCAACAAGATTTGTCTGCTCATGTCATGCTGTTTGAGACATGTTTGGAGATTTATGAGCCTGCATATTGTTATCTTTTAAGACCTCTGAAGCTAAACCTGCCTCATGGCTTTACTAGTGCAGTTGTTTATCAGCATCAACACGTTAGATGTCCAGATACTACAGCAGCAAAAACCAGTAGTACTTTTACTGGAAATAACTTGGAAAAGGCTTAAGAGCAGAAGTTTACAAGCTTCAAAGCAGCACCCTGCACAGCACAGCCAGTACTATGGCAAGAGATAGCACCAAGAGGCCACTTGAAAGTGACTGCCTGGTTTCAGTAGTGTATAAACAGCTGAGTAAATCCCAGATACAACCTACAGCCCACCAGAATGGAGAGGTACAGTTGTGCAAGCACAGAGTACACAGCTTTTATCCATCCACGACTTCTGCCATGAAAAACATCAGTAAGTAGACCAAAAAAACTTCCAACAGTGAGAGATAACTGACACAGGGAGCTTTATTCGGCGAAAGAGGAAGATCTAGTGAAATGGTTTTCAAATATTCTTCGTTTCCTATGGACTAATGATGCAGGGCAAGAAGCTTGTTAAATAATTCAACCCCCTCCAACACATTCAATGAAGGTATGAATAAATACATTTCCCCACATTCAGATTATCTCCTAAAAAATAAGGAAAACTAGGCTATTTCTAGAAGGAAAAAATGCAGGTAATAACACTTAAAAATTCAGGTCATTTTTGTATGCAAGAGAGAAGCACAATAGAACCATTGTGATAAAGGTTTGCAAGTCACTTGTGTTTCTTTTCAAAGATTTAGGCACAGACAGCTAATGCACCTCACTAACTCTTCTGTATCTCTCCTCACCTGGAAAGAGATGACATTGATAGAAAGCTCCCTCCCACCCAGAGCCGGTTGTCTTAAGCTCTAGTATTTCTTTTATTGCCAATGACTCAAAGCAACAGAAGGAACAGATGTTCAAAGTAGATTGCACGTAGTCCAATTTCAGCAGGTGCTAACATTACCCTCAGTACCCAAGTTATGTGGGCAAGCAAAATGCTTCCAAATCAATTATAACACTGAGTTTAACATGGTTGATTACTGACAGAAGGTATCCACTGATAATTAAGAACATCTTTTCAGCAGGTGGTAAGTACAAGTACATCGTTCATGCCACTTACTAAAAAGTTGGGATATAGTAATGGTAAGTGAACAAGACAATTTCTGATTTTATTTTTTAAAAGTTGTCATGACAGTAATTACAGTGAGGTTGAATCAACTAAATCTGTTTGGGTTTTTGTTCTGTGTTTGGTTCTGAATCAAGCAGGGTTCAATTTGTACACTGTCTTACAAATGAGATTGAATTCTTGTGTTTTTAACAAAATAATTCTTAATCCTTTAAAAACACCGATAAAAAGAGATACGATAATCCAATTTTCAAAACCATCGTAAATATATTTTTCCCATTCTCATATAAAAAAAGGGAAAATCATCATGCAAATATTCTGAACAGTCTGATACTATTTGGTAGAACCATTAAATACATGAACTTTTCAGTAGTAATTTTGGCTTTCATTTTAGTAGCATACAATTTTAGGGTGTAACCTCAGTTCCCCAGCAGATTAAATATCTGGTCTGAAAACTCCCAAAAGCACCACGCCAGAGCTGCTCTATTTCCACTTTAAGTCACATATTAGTGCTATATGATCAGAAGGATGTGAAACACTTGGCAAAGCCTGATGGGTTGTTACTTCTTCATGACTTGGCAATGGAATGACTTGTTCAACCTCTAGAGCATTTTTGTCAATGAAAATGTAGTCCAGGCATCCATGAAACCCACCCACATAGTTTGTATATGCAGGTTCTCCACAAGCACTTAACAGTTTGAAAGGGTGGGTTAGAGACATACTGCACCTTTCTTCTTCCCCATTGGAGACCCAATCTTCATGATCTTCTGCAATGACACCGCTGCTAATAAAACTGTAAGTTCCTGAGGATGGTGTGCTATTAAAATCTCCACAGAATATGACTGGTATGTTGGGATACAGGTCACAGGCAACGTGCTTGATGTGAGACAAGGCTACAGCAATTTGGATGAGCCGGATGTTCCCACCTAAGCATAAAAAGACAACGGCATTGGAGCAATTTTCCAAGTTGCTCATTGAAGCATTTATCAGTCAAAGCTCTGGAACAGCACTCTTATGTTTTAGAATAGTTTTCATGAATAAAGAAACCTTTGAAGTTTGTGACTATGAAAGTTTTTGAGGGGCAGACAATGTTTTGATTTAAATGCACACATGGAAGAACTCTGAACCTTAAACACCAGCTTTCCATTTTGTAGCGGCCATCCTAATAATGTTCCCAAAAGATAACCAACTTAAAGGAGTCTTTTAAAAACTTCTGTAGCCCAGTCTGCCCTCCTGGCAGGACACTAATACAGCTCCTTCAGGTACAACAGCCTGGGAGCACACACAAGGCTGTTTTATTGTCTGCTCTTTGGGTGAACTGTGTGTAACATAACTTGCCTTGCTTTCAGCTGTACTCTACTGACTCCCAGGCAGACTAGGAAAATAAATATATAAACAGACCTAGGAGCCTGGCTTATTTCATCCAGGTAAGAAGTAAGGCAGGAAACCCTCAGTTCCAGAAGAAAAGGTTATAGCTGCAAACAAATGGTGGGAATTCTAGTCCCGTAAGGAAGGAAAAACCTTTACAAACCCAAAATTACCCTTAACATGCCAGAGTTACCTTTGGGGTGCCAGTATAGGTGGGTATTTGCTACACAAAGCTTCCTGGAAGGATCAGCTGTAGACTGAAGAACCGAAACCTTCAAGAAAAAAAGCAGTCTTTGGTAAGTTTTAAACAGAGATATTATATTTTAAAAAATGCAATAATAACTATGCCTTTATGGCACTCCAGTTCAAAGAATCTGATGCTTATAAGAAATATACTCAACTTAGGAGATGTAATTTTCTTTAATCTTCTATTTAAGGTCTGGTTATCAGCCAAAATATTACCAACACATCCAGGAATTTGATGTATTGGTACATTTTGACTGTCTGGTTTGGCCATGTCTTTCACAACGTGTTAATGCTGTACCATTCTTAAAAATTTTTATTTTCTATTCACCAATTCTCTCTGCAATAGAACTGGAGCTAAATCTCTGGTTTTAGCAAGCAAACTGTAGCATTGTGTAGTTGTTGAACTGAATGTAAATTTAGAGGTGATTTCAGTTATCAAGGAAATGCTGTTAGGCCTACTCAGTCCATGAGTAGGAAAATATTACCAATGAGTGTTTCTGAAATTCCAGACACAAACCTCTATCTTATTCATTGTACTTACACAACAGCTCTGCTGGCAGACCCTCTGGTATCAGGAAACTCACAAAGAGATCCAACCTTATTTCTCTCCCTGCTGTCACTTTCTAAAGTGGCATTATAAAGCAAACTCAATTAACTTATTTATAAATAGTCAGATATAAGTTTTATAAAATACATATTCTGATATATGAGATAAACTAGCGAAAAACTTGGCAGCCAATACCACCAGCCCAGAATCACTACCTGGCCCAGAAGCTCAACAGCTGTCCTCCATTTTAAAACAAAGAAAATAATACTGCCTTTTTTACCAAATTTTGGTAATTCCATATATCCAGTTCAGTAAAATTTCAATGTTTTGTTCTTCTTCTTAAATGACTCTTCTACTCTGTCCACTACCCAGTTGACAGAGAACATACCACAGTTCTAATGTTTCAGATTGTTAATCCCTCACCTCCTTTTATAGGTTTGAGGCTCAAAAACCTGGCCTGGCTCCACCTCCTTGGAGACAGAGAAAGAGGAAAGCAAGAAGGGAAAGGGAAAGAGAAAGAAGGCACGTGAAAGGTGGTACCTGCAGCACAGACGATCTCTGCAGCACCTTCTCCTGCACCACGGGGTACTTGGCCAGCTGATCGCAGAGCTCCTTGTGCAGCGGCTCCGAGAGCAGAGCTTCGCTGAAAGCGATGTCGTGCTGGCTGAGGAGGCTGAACTTGTCCCTGCGATAGAACGTGGCCAGGCCTTCGTGCTGCTTCTCCTTAATCTTGAACAGCCCCTCGAGTCCAAAAGCATCTAGGGCCGGGGCCAAGCTGTCCACGAAGACAGATTTATCCACCTCTTGCAAGCAGATGAGGTCGGCGCTGTAGCCCGCCAGCTCCTTCTTGAGCAGGTTCTGGCGGTAGTCGATCTCCAGGGCGTAGGGCGCGCAGTATGGGTAGAGCACGGTGCGGGAGAACTCCGTCTGGGCGTAGGTGTCGGCCAGGATGTTGTAGGAGACGGCGCGGACGGAGCCCTGCCCGCAGACTTTCTTGGTGTAAAGGTGCCGGGCGTCGAAGGTGCAGGCGCCGGGCCCGGCCTCCACGGGGCCGCTGCTCTCCACCTCGCGGGCCGGCCCGTAGCGCTGCTCCCCGTCCCCGGGCGTGCAGCGCAGCTTCAGCCGCAGCCCCACCAGCGCGTTCGACGGCGTGAACACGCGCTCGTCCGCCGCAGCCTCCACCCAGGCCTCGCCCGCCGCGTCCCCGCCGCCCGCGGGGCGCTGCTCGCGGAACCAGCGGAACAGGCAGTGCTGCGGGGCGGCGAACTCCGCGCTCACCTTGGGGCACACGGGGAAGCCGGCGAGGAGGGAGCGCGGCAGGCGGAGCTCGGTGAGCGCGGGCGGGTTACGCTCCACGCGGTACCGCGCGGCCCCGATGTGCAGCACGGCCCCGTCCTGCCAGGCGGCCGCGTTCGGCACCTCCTCCGCCACCGCCGCCCCGTCGCGGGAGAACAGCNCTCGGGAGCGCGGTGTGCGCTCGCTCCCGTGCCCCGAGCCCCGCTCCCCGCCGTTAACCCGCCTGCACGGTGTAAGTCAGGCCCCCGCAGGACCCTCGGGTTCAGTCCCTTCAGCAGCCAACCCCCGTCCCTTCAGGGCAACGTCCCGGCCAACAGGTGTCCGAGGCGGGGGCAGCTCTGCCTTATAACGCCCCGATCCGGAGTTGTTACGGATAAATCCTGTATCATCAAGGGCTTGGGTTTTGTTTTCTGTTTCAGAGGAAACACTTCATGTCTGGTTTGAGACCGGGCTGTGAAAGCGTGGTGGGAGGGTGCCCCGGGCTTTGGGAAACGGACACAACGTTCCCTCCCGTTGCTCCCGCAATCTCTGCCCACCCAGACACAAAATTGGGGTTTTAAGGCCCCTTTGTCAAATACGGGCAAGTAGGTAGCAAGTCTCCGGAATTCTTTAACATTTCCATTTATAGCTGTACAAAAAGCAGAAGCTTAGCAACAGCCACCTGCTGCCTGACGGTATTAGAATTATATTTATACTTTCCCAAGCGCTATTGCTGCGGTCTGGGACACGGAGGGTGTTTTACGTGCTCGGTGCAGGGACTGGAGCGCAGGGACTCGCTGTGTCAGCCCAGAGCAGAGCGGCACAGGCAAGGTAAGGCTTTTCCAACTCTCCGCCTTTTTTTGTTTTGTTTTGTTAGTTTTAAATCATGAGAGGGGCTCATCTCCTCGGCCAGGCAGAGCTGCCGAGCAGCCCCGCTCGGTCCCGCCCCGCCGCCCGCCCTCGGCTCCGCGGCAACCGCGATGTAGTGCTGGGGCCGGGGCGGCGCCGGGAGAGGGACCCTGCTGGATCGGGGGGAACTCCTGGGATCGGGGGGTCCCTCCTGGTATCAGAGAGTCCCTCCTGGTATCAGAGAGCCCCTCCTGGAATCGAGGAGCTTGTCCGTGGGTCCAGGACGGCCCCGTGTCCCCGAGCCCCGCTGGGCTGAGGGCGCGCCGGGAGAAGGTGATGTGCTCCCTGCTGGCTCTAGCTGAGCTTTGTGTCTCTTGGTGCATCTACCACAGCCTGTTTTAACGCGTTTTTGCCACTGACTCAGGAGGTGGCTTTGGCTTTCTGCTCTCCTATGGGAACCTGTTGAAATGCAGTTGTGAGTTTGTGCATCGTGTTTCCAGGGCAACAAGACCGTCACCCTCTTACGCCTCTACAGGAGATTTTCTGGACAAGATTGTATTCTAGAATCTTGGTTTTCTTATGGTTTTAGATGGAGCACTCAGATGAAGAACCTCCCAATAAACGAACTTTGAGAACTTTGTTTCCTCCCACTGTTCTGCCTTCGTCAGTCACATCTGGTTTGTCACCGTTACAGAAAAAACTATTGACGTACCGAAGAGGCAACGAGCAGCAAGAGATGATTAATCAGATACTGTGAGTTTCATGTAATTCAAGATATGTTGAAATTAAATGAATGAGACGTTACACATTTGACATCTGGCAAATAATAATGGTGTTTGTTTAATATAATTTTAGCGAGATTTAGTGACCAAAGAATTGGTAATCATGAAAGGTTGCACTGATTAAAATGTTAACATTATTTGTAATATGTTATTTGTAGTTTTTCTGCACTTCTGATTCTTTGTTTTACTTTAGAATTGATCGAGCTCTTAAAGTCCATCACAGAACCATGGAAGAAACAGAGCAGAGATATCCTACACCTCCTATCTACCTGCCTTCTACTGTGAGAAAGTATTTCTTTATTATTTTAAGTTTCACTTATTTAGTTCTTTGTTATTGGGGCACTTATTTTACTTCTTATGTATCTCAATCCTTATTAGTTCATGAATGTATTTATGTACTCAGGCAGTCCCATTGAAATGGATACCTGAATACCTACAGAATAAAGTCTCTGTTTAGGAATAATACTTGCTAAAGTTTATATTTCTGATATTTTTGTCTCTTTATATGTTCTTAATACATAACAATTTTCTGTTGCTTTTAATACAGGTGAAAAATAAGGAAAAACAACGAATAGTGAGTTGAATTCTTTCATCTGCTTTTTTTTTAGTTGGAGAATGAATGATCTCTATTTAGACCAGTTCGGTATGTTGTGTCAATCAGTAGTAATTACACAGGAAAAGATAGTACTGGTGGGCAAAAATGGAACAGGAGCAAAATAGAAATCTCATTTTGTGGAATGTTAGAAGAAAAGTATTTTTCTGTTACAACAAGTACATCTATGAGTAATTAATTTAAAGTGAAGATTGTTACTTAACAAAAAAAATCTAACAGGGTTCAGGTTTTATAAATTCAGGTCAGAGATTATACCTTCTCCTGTATAAAAATGGATGTAGGCTCATTACCTGCTGTGAATGCCTTGGATGCCTTTTGCAGCCCCAGCATCCCTTGGACCATGGGCATGGTGGCTCACTGAACATTTATGGAAACCAGAGCAGCCCCTTGATGCTGCCCCTGAGGTCCCATTGCCATGGGTGGCCCAGATTGCAAAAGTGTTGAGGCAGCAGTGCTGGGGGCCTGCTGTGATCCTCTGGCATGGCTTTACCAGAACCAGTGTCCCTGGAGCTGCAGGCTCTGTGGCTCTCTGAACCCTAACCCTACCCCTAATTCAACCCTACCCCTAATTCAACCCTAACCCTGCCCTAACTCCCATTTTGGAGGATGGTCATCCACATCTTTTGCCAGATACAAGTTTGTCCAAAGAACAATAACCTTAACCTTGAACTGTTTTATTTCCAGCCATAAACTTTAGTAGAGAACCAAGGAAAATGCCATAATAACAAGTACGTTATTCTGTATTTAGACATTGAGACAGAGGGACTACTTTACCAACCACAGAGTAGGTTTTAGTGTTTTAGTCAGGGAATACCGAAAAGATAGAAATTGTGAATAAAAAGAGAGTTTTGCCAAGCCTAACACAAAAATATTTCCATAGCCAATGATGAGACCTCTGTTGATATTGTCCTTTCAGGCAGACTACCTCTTTATGAAGCAGTGTGTGCAGAATAACCCGATGATTCCCATCCAGCAGCGGTGGCTTATGTCCATTCTTGCCTTGGTGCCACAGCCACTCAGGGAAGGCAAAGATGGAGAGCTGCTCACTGAAGAGCTTTTAGGGGAGATAGTAAGGGATTATGAGAAGAGCATGCGAAGATGTCTGTGTAAGTACCAGGAATTCCTCAGTACTTATGGTAATATAAATTATAAACTGTTTCATATTCTCTCACTGAAAATAATTTTTCTAGTTTGTTCTTTTGGCCAGGCATGATCTTTGTTATTAACTACTGATTTATCTTTTTCTGCGTCATCAAATGTGTTCTGGCCATAACATTTAAGGCAAAATTTGCTTGTTTTATTCATACTAGGAAAAAGTTAATGAGCTGAAGGTACAGTTCCAGCTAAGACAAAGGAAGCTGCAGAACTTCATGTCAAAAAAGTTGATTGTTGGTGGATTTATTTCATGGAATTTTTAACCGATTTAGTTATTTTGATCCAAGTCTGTGTCACTCTTTGCCCCTAAAGAAAGCAGAAACTTTTTTATGTTCTAATCATTGTTTCTTTCTGTTCAGGAACAAAAGCCTTTTTTTTTAAGCTGTTCATCCACAAACACATGCATAAATTTTCTGATGGTAGTTTTGATGTATGAAGAAGTTTGCAATAAAAATCTGCAAAGATAATTACTGTTTTCAGATATCATTCATACAACTCACTTCAATTTTAGAATCATTTAAAAAGAGTAATAAACTGGAATTTTAAAAGTGTTTTCCCTTGAAATCATTCCCATTTGTTTTTTATTTATATTTATATTTATAGTATCTGAAAGCTGAAACTCAGCCAAATTTTGTTAATATTTTAGTAGATGGCTGATATCTTTTGAAATGGTTTGGTGCCATGACCATTTCCCTGGGAAGCCTGTTCCCATTACCAACCATCCCTTCGGCAAAGAAATTGCTTAAGAAAGTATTTAATTATTTAAACACAAATCTATCTGAAAACCTTCATGAACAGGGGACAGAATTGGAATTATGCCACCTGAATCTGTACAGATATTTAGCAGAAGGTGTGATTTTTGATTTACTTTTGGGAGAATGTGTTTTGAAGACCCAGGTGGCACAGCTGCTTTTCCATGCAACTGTGTACTTGGCTGAACCTGGCGAGAGGAGGTCCAGTGCATGTTGAATATGGCCTAATTTTCTTCTAATGTTAATTTATTTTATTTTTTTCCTTAGTGCGAAGAGTTCTTATTAAACCAGATATAGAAGGACTTGAAGAGGAAGATGAGACACCCTTGCCTTCATTACCCCTGTGGGTGGGCCAAGTTATCAAATAACTCAGTGGCAAAACACACTGAGTTACATGAGGGAAATTCTTGTTGAGCTGTGTGAACAGAGTTATGGTACAATATTAATTCTGGAATCCCTTAGAGGGACATTTTTTTCCATCTGTAGAGGGCCTTGCATTTGGACATCTCTTATCTGAATGCTCTACAAAATTTTAGCACTGACAGTGTTTTTTTAGTGTTGTTACAGTTGCATAGAGCAGCACTAATGACTGCAAATGAAGCTGCTCTCTCCTGGTGCCCAGACACTAAAGTCAGATTGCAGCTGCCTCTGGAAGAAGTGTGTGTCTATAGGGAGGTTTTCTGACAGGCAGCAGCATTTTACAGTACTTTGACATGCTAAAGCTGCATATATACCAAGGTTTTACATGACTTTGGTGTTACGAGGTGAAACCTTGAGACCAAAGGCAAATCTATGATGCTTTCCCAAAACAGAAGAGGAATTCAGGTAGAGAGAATATAAATACCTGAACTGAACAATTTGCTGAAGCATCAGAATATGTGCTATCAGAATATGGATGATAAAGGCTTCCTGATAGCAGTTGGTGTAGTTAAGAGCTTACATTTGAAAGAGCTTCTTGAAGAGCAGGTGATCTGAAAATACTGTGGAGGATAAAATATCAGACAGATTCTGATCAGACAGAATATCTTTGACATCCACTGCATCATAGTGAGGATATGTATGTGGCATTTAAGTAACTATTCATGTTAGAGAATAAGCTTTTTAGTACTACTTTTTATATGTAAGAATATTTTATTTAACTATTGCTTGAGCTCTTAATTTTTGTTTATTTGTTTGGTTGGATTTTGGTGTTTGTTTTTTTTTCCAGAGGCCTGGATTTTTCTAGTTCATGGCATAACAGTTTTATCAAAGCAAAAAAGCAAATCCTTTCCACCTTGCACATTCTGCATCCCACAATGCAAATTCTACTAGATCTTGGTTGTGCAGCGTTCTCTTCCTTTCTTGTAGTGGATTTCTCTAGTTCCAGGTAAAGCCTGTTCTGCTGGATTATTAAGCCATATGGTTTTCTGAAGCTGGCAAACAGACAAAAGTTTGTTCTATTATTTATCATAGGGCAAATAATATGACAGATTTATTTGATGTGTCACTTAGTGTACTTTGAATAAGTTACTTTGTGTTACGACACGTGACTTTCTTTCTGCTATGTATTTTATTGATATTTAAGTTGCTGGTAGTATCAGCCCTTTAGATTTATATTCTGCCCTCAGTTCTGTAAAGGTCTCCTCATTATCTACTTATTCTTAATGCTGTGATCCCCACAGAAATCTGTTTAAGTTAGCATTTGAAAAATCAACTTCTTGTAATAGTATTGATATCTGTAGGGAATTCTATGCTAAACCTTGTTGGTTTTCATCAGTTGAATTTTATATTTAATCTTGAAACTTCAAATTTTTGTAGTTTTCATTTTTCATGGTAACTCTTCTGTATTTCCTGGAGTTTGAGGTGTGGTTTTTTTAATTCTTATAGTATACTGAAGTGATGCTTAGGTTTCTACTGTGCTTTCTGCTAAAAAAAGAATGGGTCTGTAATACAGTATTTATTATTGTTACTTTACTCCATGTTTGTTTTTTAAATTTTGTTTATAAGGTTGTCTGTAACTTTCTTTTCTAGATTGAAAGGACCAATTAGCTGTAAATCTCTGAAAACTGATGCAACTCTAAGCTGTTCTAAAGTAGAAGAGGAGATAGTGAACACGTGGTATCAAAACGTTACCCGCCTCTTTACTCAGAAGGAGGCCTTGGAGGGTGTAAAGCTGGAACGGGTTGACTCTTTCTATAAGTGTGTGTCTGTGCTTATGTCTAATCAGGTAAACATCTTTCCTCTCCGTTATAAACCTAACAGGATTAAATCACTACTGACTTTGTAGAAAAATAATGGAGCAATAGTCTAACCAAATCAATGTCATTTAAAAACAATGAAAAAATTCAGAGGAAAACACTTTCCAGATCTTTAATTTCTTCTTAAAGCATATATTAGTAATAGATGTGCTGTTGTAGCAGAAATAAATGCATGGAATTTACTGAAATACTTACTTGTTCATTAATTTACATCCTTTAAGGGTTGATACCAATCCCCCTTGGGGTTAATAGAAAAAGTCACACTGTTTCAGTTTTCCATGAATTGGGCCAGAAGTTCTAAAATGAATGGAAATCCTGGCTTACTGCATGAATGGAAAGTGAGATGAGCCTTTATTCTGTCAACTAATAGGTGATCTATGTTATTACCTAGCTGAAAGAAGTACTGGGAAGAACCACTGAAGCTTTTGTGAAACTTTTTGATCCTGAAGACAAAAGTCGTCTGCCTTTATTTAAGATGGACTTGACACTTGAAGAAAATAATATTGAGTTTTATCCAAGCTTCCAAGACTTAGAAGAATCAATTTTATTTGTAGTAGATTGTATAGGAGAGACTTTCCAGGTGTGCTTTTATCTTTTCTAAGTATGTAATTGTCAAGTTGCTCAGTATGTGAAAATATTAGTGATTTAGGAGTCTGACTGCCATGGCAATGGGAGCAGAATGGAACGTGTGGTATTTATTTTTCATGAGCATTCTACATGAATCTTGATGCACTTTAGGTTCTGAAAATCGTTTTGTAATTCCTTGTTCATAAAATATTGGTGCACCTGCTACTGATTGTTTTAGTCTGCTGTTTGGATCTGCAATGATGATAATAATAACCTTAATTATATGTGTGATGATTTACAATAAAATTGCATTAATGATCAAGTCCCCAGAGAAAGACAAGGAAAATAAGAGTTGATGATATTCCTTTTCTTTCTAAGATAAACTTCAAATCTCTAAAAACTATTATGTACAATATTGATAGTTTGATGTCTTTGGAATCTGTCTGTGGCTGCAGGAAAGAGAAGCTTTCCGGGGCCTTGGGGTGAATCCTATGAGCTGAGCATTGCTCTTTAGTCACACATGACAGTAGTTTCAGAGAAGTCTTTTGGGTTTGGGTTTGTATATTTGCACATATGATATAATTCAATTTAATGTAAGATTGGAGTAGTTTATTTTTTAACTTTTACATGTATCCTGTTCAACTTTTTGTATCAGGAAGGGTCATTCTACATGAGCAAGAAGGACCTGACCTTGGTCATGATTAGAGTCCTGTATTTTTCTGCAGATTGCAACTTACTTTTAAAATATCTGTATCCTTGCATCTCTTTTTAAAATCTAAGTAATCAAAATTGCATTTCCATTAGAACATCCAAACAATACGTTCCTGGCTGACAGGAGGCACTGCAACTGTGGATGCTGAGCTTCCTCCTCACATTGTAGAATGGGCCAAATCCACTCTGAAAAAATCTATCAGAGACAACTTAGAAGGCCCAAAGGAACATTTTGAAAACTATGGTGAGTGAGAGAAGAGGGTGTAAATAGCTGTGTCACTTCTTTGTAATAAGTAATTTGCTGTCATTTTGATAATACATTGTAATTGAATTGTAGTTGAAATGTATGGCTGGCTTGTAGATGGAACTGCAGAGGCAAAGATAAAAACATTTGAAGCAGAACAACACAGTTTTGATGAATACACTGCTGTAAGTTTTAATTCTACATTTTATATATAGATATAGATATAGATAGATATAGCAATAATAAAAAAGGAATAGAGGATAACAGGTGCTTAGCTTTTATCTAAAAATAATGTGGACTACCTACAAACATACAAGTGATTTTTCCTCTAAAAAAATCTGTGGTAAATGGAGGAAAATATTATTTATTTTCTTCAATACCTAATGCTTACTCAGATAAACCATGTATTTGAAGCAACAGCTCTGAAATGTAAAGTTTAATGTTTTTATGAAGTTCATAGATGAATTCTTCACTCTCAAGAAGGAGATCCAGAGTTTACCAGAGACAATCTATTTCCCTATGATCTGTTTGAATTGTGAGGATATAAAGCATGGTTTGGCTAATTGGGCCAACACCCTGGCAAACATGCTAATGGACAAAATAATTGCAGATTACAGAGAGGAAAATGAAAAGTAAGTAGAATTTTTCTGCTTGTGAATGCTATATGTGTTAAATGCATAGTAGAAATGTATAAGAACTGCAAATATACTTCTGTTTAATGAACACTCTTGGCTAACTAATGATCTCATGCAGGTCACACCAGCTGATGTATTTTTTCTGCCATTTTAGTCTCAAAAACAGGTAGGAGAACATACTAATAGACTTGGATCATGGAGGAGCTAAAAGAACAAAGGGTTTCATTACTGTTCTGGATTTTTAAGTGTGAATTACAGTACGACAGCAGTGTCAAAGGCAAGACTAGCTGGGCTGTCTTATTACATGATAGATACCTCTGCAGGGCTGCTCTCAAGCCACTCCTTCCCATTTGTTACTGCATTACTCCATCCTTAGTGCAGAATCTGGCTTTTCAACTCATTACATTTCACCCCATTAATCATAGTCAAATGCATCAGTCTTTCTAGATTCCTCGGGAAGGTGTCCCATCCTTCAAGAAAGTCAGCAGCACCTTACAGTTGTTTGATCAGCAAACTTGCTAATGGTGCATTCAACTCCTGCATCCGAATCATTGATAAAGATATTGAACAGAACTGGCCCTAGAAGTGAACCTGAGGAGCACTGTTAGTAACACTTGAGAGCCAGGTGTAGCCCCATTTACTGTGATGTTTTGAGCTCTGCACTTTAGTCAGTTCTTCACCCACGCAGCTTCAGCACTCACCCCACAGCTGGACAACTTGTCTACAAGGTTTCTGTGAGGGACAGTATGAAAAGCCTTAACTAAAGTCAAGACAAATTGTATCCACCACCTTTCCTTCATCCTCTACAAAAGTGAATTTATCATAGGATAACAATTTTGTTAAACAGGAAGTTAATTTGCAGGTAAAATTAGGTCATGAGTAAACTCTTGTTATATTTTTCGGTTAAGATGAACAATTATGGTCAGATTTTGTAGCAATCCCACATTACTAAAATGACAAAATATTTACTAGGAAGGTGTTTGTGTGTACACTAATGATAGTTTCCTAAAGTTCATTTACTGATAACAGGTAACCAAACCACTTTCTACAGAAGAATACCCCAAAATACAAACAAGGCAATTACTGCAAGTCAGTAAACAATGTTCTTCTAGACTGACTTAGTCATGCTCCCTTTTTAGTTTCGTAAATAATGGAGCTTGTGTGTGGGTAATGCTTAAAGAAGTAATTTGAACTTTTAATTCTGTTAAAGCTGAGCTTGAAGCCATTCAAACTAAAATCTTAAAATGTCGATATTTCATGTAAAATAAATCTATAGCATATGCAGGGAATTTGAAACCATTAAGGAACGTGCATTAAAAGATCCTGAGACAACAGAAGAAATGGTGGAAACAAAGGATTACATAAGGCAGGTCAAAACCAAAGATATTAAGGACCTGTTGCTAAGGAACAAGGTGAGTGACTATCCTTTAATTCTTAATCTTTTATCAGACATGCTGTTCTGTATACATATAGAATTCATTCTGAAGTGCAGATGTTTTTGTCTGATCGTGTTGCATGTATGAATAAACTCTGTTTTACTTCAGACAGAAGTGGGAAGTCCAGCTCATTCTTTGCCATATGCCTTTGCTTCTTATTCCCATTCCAATATATTCTTCCTGTCAGGAAATGCAGCTTTTAATAAATCACAGCAGATTGTAAGACACTCAGTTTATTGTTTTTACCTGGAATCTTACTTGAGGGGTGCTTAAAAATCTATTGGTGAAAATGTAAAAGTGTCAAGAGCATTTTATGTGTAAAAACAGTTATGACTTTGAACACACAAGAAACAATTTACTCTTTGAGCAGAATTTAGGTGATGTTACATTAGCAGTAGTTTGTGTGTGTGAATATGTATCAGAATTTCTGTTATGATAATGGATCTATAAATACAACACATGCTATGTTTATATCTGCAGAAATTATATTTTACATATTTTTAATAATATTAGGATTTTTGCATGTAGATTT
>VYZS01057471.1:640-17572 GCA_013400695.1 Neodrepanis coruscans | reverse complement strand
TGAAGGGTGATGAAGATTCAAAAACCAGAAGTGAGGTGTAGGTCACAGTCTTACCTTTGCGGCCTCACTTTGTAATTGAGGTATTGTAAAATAGCTCTAAATAGTCAGAAACCTCTAGAATAAATTATTTTAGAGGACTAATAAGCCACACTAGAAACTCAGTGTCTTAGAAGCTGTTCTCAGTCTCCAGGAAGCTGGAAGGGAAATCTTGATGGGAAAAGTTTTAACAAAGGAATGCTTTCAAAGAAACCAGTTCACTTAGATTTCAAACTGAGTCTGACAAAACTCTTATGGTTAAATCCTCTGAAGAGGATTTAAATAGGTGCCAAAATGATCAGTTTTGACAACCACCTCCTGATGGCTACTCATCTTGTAAAAATGTGAATATATTCTGTTGATTTTTTTAAAGACGTGTAGCTAATAGAAATTAAGGTTTTCGTTTGTACTTTTCATTTGATGGACTCTGCTGCGCTGCTTGCTCTCTGAAAGTCATGAAAGTATGAGGTAATTTTTTTCTGAAATAGTTTAAAAATCCCATCTGCAAAGGTTATCATCAAGATATATTACAATGGACAGCCCATGATATCTGGTTTCAGTGTCTAATCTTATAAGTGATTACCCTCGTGAGTATGCTTGTGTTTGGCAGTAGTTCTACTGAATATTTATTTTCCCTCTCTCTTTTGTCCATCCAGTTATTTTTTAACTCTATTTTAAAAATATGGTATTTCTGTAAACATGAACAGTAGTAGTTTAGTGTTAGGTTCCACCTACTCAGTTGCAGGAGTGACTTGCTGGACCTGGGTGTTGAAAATGCTCTGCTGCTAAAATTCAAAAGCATCACTGGGAGAAACATACACTTATATCCGGAGGCTAGCATTTGCTTTTGAAATGACAGTAGGTGCCCATAATTCTAAAGGAAAGAATACAAGTTAGGAGTTCTTTAATTGCCTAATTGCTTCAGAACACTGAAGATAAATATAGGGACCTTTCATTTGCCTTCTAAGTGACTAAGCCAAGGGAGAGTAGAAGTACTTGTGTATTGTAGACTTCTAGTATTCACTTCATGAAAAGACAAAAGATGGAAGTGGAGTGTCTGTCCGTCATGTCTAATGAAAACTCAATAGAAGTCATAAAATCTATGAGAAATTTATTTAATGGTAAGTATAAGGAAGATGGGAAAAAGTCCAAGAAAATGATTTTTATTAGATTGATCTTAACATGTTTTATAAATGCTTACAGAAGACTGTTCAAATAACATTTTTCGACCTGCTGGAGTCCTTCAAGTTTCAGTTTGTGGCTTCTTCCCTTTGTCATTGTGTATTTATGATATTGATCCACACTTCTGAAATGCAAAGTGTCATCTCTGTGGGGGTGGCACAACTATTTATAGGTCAAATAAATATTTACATAGCCTTTTGTATTAAACTCCTGTGGGAGTTGGATAATTTACAAGACTGTGATAAATTGGATAATGTTTTAAATTCAAATACAGAACGCTTGGATGTTTGGTGTATAACTCTGCATGGTTCCTTTTTGATGAATTATTTTGTTTTTCTTGTACATTTAAAACAACTTGGGATACAGATAGATTAGGTATTAAAAACTATAATTGTGCAGAAGACAAGACGGAGTTAGCAGAATATGTTTATAGCTAGAATTGTTTTCTACAAATAAACTTTTTTTTAATTTTGTAATTAAAGCAAAAGTTGTGAAGAGTGTTTTATTGCATTTTATAGACTGTTTTAGGCTGAGATGTTTTAATGATAATTTAACAGTCAGCTTCCATTTTTTGCGTGTTTTAGATAGAGATGTGTAGAAAAAAGAGGAGACGATTGAGGCCAAATATTGCAGGAATACAGAAGAGAGGAACAGTGAACATTTTGCTTCTGTCTTAAGTACTAGACATACTTTATTTCATAATGTGAACAAGAGTTCAGGTGGAGTCTACTACTACAAGGAATTACTAGCGAAAAAGGCAGTATATGGCTGCGCCGTGGAGAGTTTGTAGAAGTTCAAAACCGAAATGATTTCTAGTCTTCCTGATGGAACTGGAAGGTTATAGACTGCCTCTCACATGGTATGGTGCCTATAATACACTTCTATTTTTTTTTTTCATGTTACGCTATACANCTTCTATTTTTTTTTTCATGTTACGCTATACAAAGTCAGTGTACAAACCAGCTTGTATGTGTGTATGATTTGTAATTGTTTTGTCATTTGAAAATACTAAGTCCTTTGCAGGAAACATTCCATGACTTTCTGTATACTGAAATCCTGGCTTCTCTGAAGAAGAGACAAAAGTCACACTAGCTTTAATAATGTCAAGATTTTAAGCATATAATAAATAGCTACTTTTTCAAAGCTATTACAATCACTCATTGTCATCAATACCTTTTAAAGGACTCCTAGATACATACTACAGCAAAGTAACATCTCAAGAGAACATAAAATAAATCATAAAAATGTGCCTTCAAGGAGGCAGAGGATAATAGGACAGAAAGGATGTCTTGTCATTGCATTAGAGGCATCTTACTTTCTGTTTGTGTTTGGCTTAGTTGCTTGATACTTCTCAAACGCTCTAATTTTAAAACCCTGTAATATAATGACCTACATGGACAAATAAAGTGATATCCTATGCCTTCTGGAGATAAAATAAAATTCTCCAAGTATAGAAAATTTCTTTTTAATGCTGTTGAGGTTCAGTCATTTTATTCCCATGTTGTGCATAATCATTACTATCAAGCTTTTAATAAATTTTCAAAATAGTCCTTCCTTCCCCTCTGCTTTACACAGTGGTACTATCCTTGAAGTTTGGACTCCTTCTGGGTCCCTACAGAGGGATTGCACATTATCATTAATTAATGCTTCTTAAGCTATGTCTTTTCTGAACAATTTTTATGGATATAATAGAACCTGTTGTATCTAATCTCAGCAATTTTTCCTACTACATCTTATGTCAGGCTACATCAGACCCACCTTGTTAAAAAACTTAAGCATCTCTTCTTGGTCATAAGAGATTTTGGCTGCCAAATGATGTCCCTGGGAACAGTCTCTTTCCATGTGCTTCCCTTTTATAATGCCATTATCTGTTGTTGCTTGAAAAGATTCTGGAGATGTTATCTGCTTAGATGTAGTTGTAACACATGTAAAACACACCCATGTAGTTTGCCCACTCATTTGCCCACTCAGCCAGTTGCTGGCAGACATTTTCCTTTGGACTCACAGTTTTGACTACATGGGATTAATATTGAGTGATTGCATTGGGTGATTCAAATTAATTGGATCTCATTCTGCTGCAGTTGTTATCCCTTTGATTTAAATCATGCCCCATATCGTGAGAATCCTGAACAAGAGGAAAAATAATAAAGCCTATGTGTTATATTGATACCACCTTAAAAATGGAAAATGGAAAAAAAAGAAGTTTAAGCAACTGTTTCTTTTCGGAGAAACATTGGAGCAGTACACATCACTGGGACAGTACTAATTTAGGTAATGTGTCACTGTGGGAAGACGTGCTGAGTCATATGAGGGAAAACAGTATTACTACACGTTGGAACATCAGAGTAAATATAAAATGGGTGTTCTAGTCTGGAGCTTTAGCAGACAGATTAATTAGTTTACTATAAATCCTGGTTAATATTAACAAAGTTACTGAAAAAAAATCTACCCTTAAGCACATTCATTTGTGCTTAAATTAATTATGCTGACAATGGACAATTCATACTTCAAAATATAGGTTTTGGTATGTTATTAAGAGGGCACAACAATTTGCTTATTAGTTTAGTTGCATCACTGATTATTACCATTATAAAATCTTTAAAAATGTTTAATAAAGTTTGTTGCTGCCCTGTGGTTTCTATGAATAGATTATTTATTTGGAGACCATGATATTACTGATGTCATGAGCAACAGCTGTTCCACATTCAAAATAAGTTAGGATGACTTGATTAAGTCAGGTGGGGAAGCAGATATCTAGTGATTCTGCCTGATGTGTAAAATCACCTTGGAGTATAATTCAGAATGCCACATTGGAGGTCCTGATGGTTTGTTATCCTAAGGAAAATGTAATAAAAGATAAAATGGAACAGATTGCAACTGCATAGGGCTCTAGAAGTATTTTGGGTGAGTTTCCCTTTTCTTTCAAGAATTTCCTCCATGAAATTTTAATTTTCAAGTATTTCCACATATGCCTATGTGTTCCTTTTGTTTACTCTTAAAAAACTCCAACAGAACACATCAGCAAAACCTAGGTGCTTCCTTTTACTTGCATGAGTGCATCTCCAAAACCAGAGTTTAATCCTCCATAGAAATTTGTGCTTCTGTTTTCTTTGCCTTCATGTACAAGGTTAGTTTTTACATATTATAGAGGTCATTGTTATCAAGGACTGTAGGAAGAGCTTTTGATGTCTAGACAAAAAAGATAATTTTGAGAGCCATGTTCCTGAGTTGTGCTTGCCGGAGTAGGGAATGATGAAACAAGCTGACCCTCTAGTTCTCACAGGTTCCTTAGCCCTAAGTGTTGATGTCTTTCAAATTTTGTTAATGAGTAGGGTCCTCTATAGGCCTTGTGTCAGTGGCAATCAGATGTCTTTGATCTGTCCTGTATATGTTCTGCCTCCTTGCCATCTTTGTCTTGTTCCTTGGGAAAAGCAAGGCAAGAGCTAGCAGATGATTTGGCTGCAGGCTGCTTTTGCCATCTGTTGAGAGGTGCATTCTTTTGGACATTAAGCAGTCTGACCATAGCTACTTTTTGGCTATTTTGCCTGAGCTGCTGGAACCCAGGCAAATGTCTGAATTCCTTCTTTGCTGAATAAAAATTTCTGAATGAAAGCAGGCAGGTGTTTAGCCTAAGCTTGTTAGAAAATAATCTGATTTTAACCGTGAACAGCTGAGAACTTCAGGGACGCATATTAATTTCTTTTGCTGACCAGTATCTAAGACACATCAAGACTGATTAAGAAACATAGAAACACCACCATCATGTGCTGCAATTATGTGACAAAAACTAGGCTTTTCCAGGGAGATGGTGTTCTGTGACAGATGACACTGCTTTACTATTTTAATTTACAAATTTAAAAAAAAAATAAATGAATGAACTAAAGTAATATTACTCAAATCTAACCTTCTGGAAATAAGAGGCCAGTGCAACAAATTAGTCTTGTAAAATAATTAGTGTTAATAGTGAAATGTAGCGTAAAAGTGAAGAGTTAAAACCAGGTAGCTACAGTACATAAAAGTAGTACAAGAAAAATTGTTCCTATCTCTTTTGCTGCTCTTTGATAAAGTTAATACAATAATAAATAAAAATGATGCAATGGCAATGTTTTAATTGAGTTTTCAAATTGTTTTTGATACACTTTCTCAGAACTATTAAAAAAAAAGAAGGCAAGCCAAGAAACATGAGGTAAAACTGGAGCAGCAATAGGAAAGAATGGATACCTCACTGCTTTTTATGTGAGTTAACATGTGTGTCTGCTTTAGAGACGAGACTAGGTAGTGAATTACCATTTACTCTGTCATGTTGAGCTATTTTATTTAGTACAAATCATATCAAAGTGCGAGAAATTACATACTTGTTTTATTGAACATCTTTGCATACCTGCTCAAGTATCTCATTGTATTTGTAGAATAGAAAGAACTGAAAATAAGCATGGGTTTACTCTGCTCTGTGACTAACTTTTCTAATGTTGTGAAAAGATACTTTAGAAATGTGCCCTGAGAAGATACCAAATAAATATTTTTGAAATGCACCATGGCAAATATGAATAATTTAACATTAGGTATATGTAAATTGCAAAGAAAAAATTAGTAGGAAACTAACTAACTGATATATTTGGAGTTGAGGGCATTTTATTGAGCAATTAAAGAAGAAATACAGTTGGTGTTCACTAAAAAAATAGTGAAACTGAAGAGCTGTATTCTAAGAACAAATAAAAGAAGCGTCTTTGTTGAAAGAATTTTTTGCAAACTTTGCTCATTTTGGTTAATATCACTTCGCAAGTTTGCTGTGGGAATAGGCTAGGTATATTTTAGCCATTGAAATAGAAATCACCTCTGGCATTAGGCTATATTTCTGAAGAACTGTAAAAACAACCTTTTGTGCCACACAGAGTTAGCTGAGATGGAGTATCATAGGCAATCCCTTTTCCATTTTTGAATATGGTAGTTTCTCTGATGTTACCCATCTATTTTTGATAAGACTCAGACTGCAGAATGACTGGCAGAGCTCTGTTGCACTTGTCCTGTTTAATGCCTAACTAATGGGTCTATTTTCTTCAACTGATAATGCACTGTTTAGGAGTATGTAAAGGTCTCAGTGATATGATGAGTGAATTACAAAAGGAAATTGGGAAAATATGTTCTTCAGTATTTATTTTCACAGACTGCTATTTCCTCTTCACTCTCTCTTCCTCTCCCCTTTCCCCAAAGTAAACTCCACCTTCTTGCTTGTATGGAAATTCTATGGGGCTTATGATATCCACAATAGTTGGAAATAGCTATCAACTCTTAACTCAGGTAGTTTGTTCTGCAAGTTGTAGCTCATTCTTTACAGCAGATTTTCAGCTTACTTTCCAATGTTCCAAGGAATGAGGGTTCTACCATTTTGTCTGATATACTGCACCCCCATTTAGAAGATTTCATTATCAAGAAGAATTAGGTATGTCCAAAAGAGATTGAAATGGCCATTAATTTACCACCTTCCAAACTAAATGTCACCCCCATCTATATGCTTTCTTTCAGTAACTCAAAAGCATAAAAATTAATATATGAGTGGCTCTACAAGGGAGAAATCTACATGCACCGGAAAGAAACTAAAAGAAAAAAAATCAACTGTGTCCAGACTTGCTGGTTTGACTGATTTGATCCAGAATGTTAGATGTTGTTTTCTTTGTCCAGCACTTTGACACCCTAGTGATAGTTGTAATTAACCCAGCCATCTAGATGAAAGAGAAGTCTTTGAGAAGTATTGAAATGTGTTGCTATAACAACAGGAGTACCATTTATTGATGGGTCCAAGGCAGGTTGTCTAGAGTAATGTCGTGGTTTTACCACAAATTTAGCGATTTTGGACAAGAGATTCCGAGAGAAGCCACAGACACACCCAAAAATGAAGAAAACACACAAATATCACAGTTTATTTCGCGCACACACAAAACCCGACAAATAAAGTGCAACAAAACAGACAAATTAAGTTTCCCAGGGCTCGTGCTGGGATGAGGATGCTCTGGAAATAGTGCTGGTCTCTCTCTGATGCTCCCGGGGAGACGCCAGGGTAATTAGAGGGAGCACGCGGCCAGTCTGAGGACCCTCAGCAGCGGGAGCTTCTGCTCGGCTTTTACTGAAGAAAAACACTCAAGAAAGTTAGAAACCATGAGCGCCCCCTCCCTCCCCTTCCCGATAGCCCCAGGAAGGGATTTCAGTGCTGATGGAAGAGATATGGTCTTTGAACCCTGGCAATAGTCGCCGATAATGGCCAGACCACTCTCCCCCGGGGAAAAAGAAAAAAAACCACAAAGGGAAAAAAAAACGAAAGGAAAGGAACAACCCCCCTTCCTGAGGAAGAAAATCCGCCTCCCAGGAATTCACGAGGAAGAATGCAATTCTGAGAAAGAGCAAGTCCACCCCTCCAAAAGAGAAAGAAAAAAAGGAAAGAAAGAAAACCTAATCACGAAAAAACGTGATCACAAAAACGGCTCCCCCTTGCAGGCAAATACCACACCAGACTGCTGCAGCTGAATCGCTGACCCGTCCTCCACATGGCCGCTAGTTCCGACCCGAAGACGAGGAATGATGTGGCCACAGCTGCGTCCAGAGTCGAAGAGAGCAAGATGGCGGCCATCCACCGCTTTTATAAGGAGGTCCCAATCTGCGCCTGCGCAGGTGGGTCCGCAGGGGCTGGCCCTTCCCTCATTGGTCAGCCCCCCTGGGGCCCGCCCTGTGTACGCAGTGGCTCACAGGAAGCGCCGCGTCCATCTGGAAATGCCACGTGCGCCGGGAGGGCAATTCCGTTAATGGCGGCTGCCGCTTACGCCATGTGGCCAACACTGCTGGGCTGGTGCCGTTGCCGGGCCATCGCCACTGCCGGCACCACCGCCACGCACCGCTGGTGCAGCCCCGCCGCCGGCCACGCGGTCGGTCCACGCGCTTGCCGCTCCGACCCGTGGCCTGCGCCGCTCCCGCTGGCTTTTCTGGGGTTGGTTGTGTCACCACACTGGATGCCCTGTGACGCCCGCTTGGCAAAGCGCCGGGCAGCCCAAAAGCCCCGGGCTCATGCCATCCACCAGGCTCAGCCTCCCCGCAGCTCAGACCGCAGGCACAAGCCACCGTGCCCGGCTTGGGTCTCCAAACCCCTGCCCTGGCTCTGTGGCCCCCTCGGCTCCCGACCTGGGGTTCCGACGCCCGAAGAGGGGGGGCCCCCGGTGCCGCGAAGGCACGGAGCGCCAGGCACCTGGCCCCAGGGCGAGGGAAACGACCTACATGCCCCCTGCGGAGGTGCCTCCCCCAGCTGCCGCCCCCGGGGGAGCGTCCGCCCGCAGGCGCGCCTGACATCCACCGCTGCCACTGCGGCCCCCAGCCGTGCTCGGAGCCCGGGGCTTTCCCCGGATACCCCACGGGCCAGCGAAAGCTCATCAGATGCTGCCCACTGGAGTGCGCCCGCTGGGCTGCACCGGGGGCGGGCCCCGCTCCAACCCGTGGGGCTCCAAACAGGACCAAGCCGGGAAGGGGAGGAATGATTTCCATTCTCTGACCCACGACAAGTAAGAATCCTGATTTTCCACCTTTTAGAATTGCCAATGCCTTACATATCAGGAAGTGCTAAGAGGAAAAGACATTAATAGAGAAATAGTGGTGAAGGTTGACTCTTCACAAGACTGAGGTTTGAAAGTGTAAACACGCAAAGATGGCTTGCCATGTTATGTTACTGACATGGTGCTGACACAGACACCCAGCTGTATTGGGTTATTGTTCAGATTGTGACTGTTAAGAAGCGGTGTGGGGTGTCCATGGAGTCTAACTGGTGATACAAACAGATAAGGGTGATAGTGGGTCTCAATTTTTTCCTTCCAGATTATTGTCTTTCTTTGGCTTAACTGTGTACAATTGTACAGAGAAGAATGGTGGAAATATAATACATAAACTTACAGGTTTATGTTATTCACATACATGCTAATTTTATACATTATGCATTACTGCTGATTAAATTTCTGTTTTTCTGATTCAGATTTTGAGAAAGGAAAGAAGTTGCCAGTGACCTTTAAAAAAAATCTTTGAAGATTTGTTTTTACCTTTCTCCAAGGTCTCTAACTGACACAAGTCTTTTGGGAAAGATAATGACATATATATGATATAGAGAAATAAGACATTTAAAGTTGTGGTTGGAGCTTCTTGCTGCAGTTTGTGTTTTTCTTTTTTAAACTGAACTTCAGAGCTTGGGGGACCTCAACATTGACCTGCCTGCAGAAGGAAAGTATAAGAGAGGATTTGTACTTCATCACTTAACCCGTGAATTAAAATTTGAGACTGAACATACACGTGTGCCACTGTACTAATATCACAGATTTAACCACAAAGTTTTTTTCAGTTTATGTTGTAGCTTAACTCCTTAACTTTTCTTCTCACTTGAAATATACTTTGAGTACTTAAAGGACAGAAGGACATTTTTGGATGTTTTCTATGTTTCCACAAAACTAAAGCAGTCAAAAAAAACCCCCAACCAAACAACAACAAAACCATAAAGGAGACAAAATAGCCTCCCTCTTTTTTTATTGTCCCAATACAGATTTTTCATAACCATATTTTCATAGTGTTGTCAAAAAAAAAGAACAATTTATACTCCTAACTATAATTTTGAAGTCAAAGACTGGAAATGCCAAGAGCTCTAAAATTCAGTGCTGAAATAGTGCTTCAGCACTCTGAGCGAAACATTTGTACTCTTTCTGAGACTCTCCAGATTGCAACTATGTTTCACAGAACTTGTATAAACGGCAAGAGTGAGCAAGTCAAAACTTTCCTGTTTGCATTGTGTAGGTTGAACTGTTACAACCTCATTGCTCAGACGTTTCAATGTTCTTCCATTAACATCTTTCTATTCTCCTTGACTTATGTCTGAAACTAGACAGAGACCGTATTTTATTCCTTGCACAGTGAGATTATTATTGCACACTTGGGAACTGTAACCTAAACAAAGGCACAATTAATTATGTGTTTGCAGACTGGTTTAGAAAGATGGAAGGGTGAAAATAAAGCAATTTTTGGATGCCTCTTATGAATGAAGAAGGGTCAAAGAACTTCCTGGCTTGTTGTTTGGAATCCCATGCTTACAGAGTTCTGAGACACATGTAGATAAGAAATTAAGAGTTAAAATAATACATTGAATATGACAGTTTTATTAAATAAATGGCAAAACTTGATGGAAAGGTTTGAAGTAGTTAGGCCAAGTTTTTAAGTGATCTCAAGAAAAATCCATATAGCCATTTTGGACAAGTTATACCAGAGAGCAAATTATCTCAGGATCTTATTCCGTAGCAAGGACAATCTATTTGCTTGAGGTCAATGCATTTGGAAGTTGTGTAAGAAGTTTTGCTAGTAGAAGTTTAAGTATTTTTATCGATTCTTTTGGTGTTGAAATACCTACTATGTTCCTGAATATCCATGATATCCTTAAATTCCAACTATTCCTTTGGGGTTATTTCAATAATAGCTTAAAATATAATATTAATTTAAAAATAATAGACTTGAGGGCTGATAAAAAAATGCATGTGCAGAAATATATGACATGATAATTTGTAAAGGTTTGAGTCTGTCAGCATGAAGAACAATTTTTCTTTTCCAAGATGTAATATTTTGTCTTTATCTCTCACTCCATTACTGTTTCTCTCTGCTACATTAACACTGAGCAAGTTCTAAATGAAATAATATGAAGACAGGGGAAAAAGTCTGGCAGTTTGGCCTCTTAATAACTTGCTGAGTCTTTTCCTCTGCCAAGCCCATCATCACTTGCAGTGCTAGAGCTCCACAGAGAGGGATCTTTGTAAGACCTTTGCAGCTGCTGCTTGTCAACTGGTGACTTTCTAAAAGTTCATGTTGTTGGCATTGCTGGAGACTCCTCACTTCAAGTATATATACACTTTGAAAAGCAATATTGGCCCATTCTTCTTTTTCTCTTCAAAGTAAATACTTTCACTGGCAAATGAGAAAGAAAAAGTCCAGGCGTAATCTGAGTAGCAGAGGAGTCAAATAGATTGTTCGTGTTGTTTACGCTTACTGGTACTTTTTTGACAACTGAGAGGAAAAATTGAAGTACAATAAAATAAATACTGGTATAAGAAATGCAGTCAAATTCAATGAAGATGCACTATTGTTAGGGAACCTAAATGCAACTGATGCTTTATATAATGTGTGAAGATGAGGGCAAGGAAAGATGCAAGGGCCAACAGTGTACAGCTACTTTAGAAAAAGCTCTGCAAAATGATCTATTCTGTGCATCAGCATATTGAACTATGTTGCTCAGCATGCATCTCACTGGCACAGTGACTGGAGTAAAAAGTTGTCGAATCATCTGCATCAGTACACTTTTCTGTTTAACTGTTAACATGTGAAAATAAGAGGTATTTATATTAAGAATAAAATAGTCCCCATGTCTTTAAAATAATCTATATTTGTATATATACATGGAAGTAGAGATCAATCTGATAATGATACTTCAGAGAGTGATAAATCAGGACAATTTTACCTTTTAATTTAAGTTTTACTGTATTAATTAATAATATATCTAGTGCTAGTGGTCAATTCTTACTTATTGTGCATAATCAGTACATATATAAAGTTGTTAATCTTTAGCAGTTGTATTCTAAAACAGCTCTGGGTATACCAAACCACAGAGCTGCTGCAATATAGTTATAGCTATGATAGCTATGAACCCTAGGGGTTCTTAGTTGCAAATGTCAAATTTGTCAACCCTGACAGATCTTTGATGGGAGAAGTGGGTTTATCATCTGCTGTAATTTTATTCCTTGCTTGAACCTGAGATTCTTATGCTGTCAACTGGCCCCCATGAAAGGGTTCTCCTCTGCTTCTGATACTGCCTAGGTTATTTTATTTTGTTATGTCTTCTGTGCATTTGGGAAGCTGCTCTGCCTATTTGCAATTCCTTGTGCTTCCTGTCTGGCAACTTTTTATTGCTTGGATGCCACCTGTCTGAAACTTCAGCTCTCTTTGTCTGCCTCACTGTTTATCGCACTGTTCACATATCTGTGAGGTTGAGTTGGGTTATACCATCTTAGTATCACAAAATAATTGCGTACTGTCCTTAATTTCACCATTGTAATACACCTTTATTAAGTTAGTATCCAGTTGAAACTTCACTTACATAAACAGAGTTAAAGAAATACATGTATTGTAACTTTAGATGAGCTGCCTGTGCAAACTGAAGCTATGGTTGGATTCCGTGGATACAAGATCAAATTCGAAGATTGTAAGGAAAGATGGGACAGCAGAAGAAGTGACAGGACGAATAGAATGATTCTGTATTAGAAACAGAACTATAGATGATGTTCCAGATGTGTACATATGCACAGTGGTTTACATGGCTCATCAAGTATCACCCTGGCAGTGTACTGGAAGTGAGAAAGTAAGCTCCTCTCTACATGCACAATTACTCACCTCTAATATTTTCATGATATATACATGCTATATTGTACTTTCTTATGCAGACCATATATGATCTGAGTAATAAAGGATGATGATTTCTGGAGTAATTGTTATATATCAATGTGTGTTTATTGATCACTTCTGACTCCTGCATGCCACAGTAACTCAATTTTAATGGTGTTGTTCTCTGCATTTTGTTTTGCCCCAGAACAGTATGCCACAGATGGCCAGAACCTATTACACTTTAGGAGCAGACTGATTCTTTTCTACTTCCAAAAGTGAAATATGTCCAGATATTTTACCAACTTTTGCAGTATCATAGAACATAAACACTTTTTCTCTCCCTACAGAGGACATAAAGAGACTGCTTTAGTGGCTCTATTTTCAGTGCTAGTTAGTCATCCCTGGATACCTACAAGGAACATACTCATTGTTATGCTACACCAGGTTTTCTGTTTTAAACTATCTTTATGTGAATGTATTGATTTCATATAGCTGTAGTTAAAACGAAGCAGCAATGTGTGGACATAAAACATATAGTCTATAGCTCTGCAATCTTCAATTCAGTCTTTGTTGCTGGCCAAAAGATGTATGGGAAAATGAGCCTTGGCAAACCAATAATTCCATGGTGTAGACCAGTTTTTAGTGTAGCATTATTTCTGCATTCATTAGAAGCTGTGACTACAGTTGTTCGGGACTTTTTTTTTTTTTTTTTTTTTTTTTTTAATATNTTTTTTTTTTTTTTAATACAGTGAACTTTTTCTGAAGTACTGATTTAACCTTCTGTTTGGCTCCACATCCACCCACTTTGGAACTTTAGTCGGGGCATTGGTAACAGAGAACTGTAGAGAGAAGGAATTTTTCTCATTTAATTGCAATTGTCAACAAAATTGTGTTTTGGCTGAAAAACCCAAATATTTTTCAGATTAGGTGGAAAAACATGAAAGTAAATTTTTTCACCCCCAGTTTGAGGTTTCGATGAAAAGGCTTTCACATCTTTGAAATACTCATGGACATAATAGTAAATGTTTGTGGCATGTCTTGTGACGTAAGGCAGATTTTATATCTATCTCTTTCAGGAGAAGATTAGCTAGTATATAAAGCAGATGTCAGAGGGTTAGTATATTCTTTGACTGAGAAAGAACAGGGTCAACTTATGACATTTTTTACTACATTCAGTTTGTTAATCTCAGAAAAATATTACCCATGGGTAGACATTTTCTCCAACTTTTTTTCCCCTCTCTTTCTTTTATTTTTTATTTTAATTTTCTTATTCAATACAAATTCAGGATTTGTGTTAACAGTTGCTGTGACAACAGCTTCTTCATAAAACCATCAATATGCTCAAAACTGTAAATTCCTTCAAATTTTCTTTCAGGAGATATATTTCTGTCATAGATACAGAAAATAAACCAATTCCATCTTTTGTTAAAAATTGAGAGACCATCTCAATATTTTGCATCCTTTCTAATACAATCACAGGAAAAATTAATCAAAGAGTAATAGATGAACTCACCCCCACTACATTTTGACTAGAACTGGTCTGGGTCATCTCTTTTGAAACCCTGGACATTTTGTCTTTTCCAACTGGGCCTGTGACTAACTGGAAGAAATAAATATTTATAAATAAAATTGACAGTACATATTTCAAATAATGTGATGTTTCTAATTTTTCAGGAGATTATAAAATAGATGTTTTCTTTCTCTTCACTTAAATGATTAAGTAAGAAGAAAATAGGGCAATGTGAAAGAGAAATATGAACTTTTACTATTAGTTTCCAAGGCTGATTACAAAACTCTGTAAAAACTCTGACTTTTTTACATATAATGCCACACACTCTAATTTTGTGCAATTTCTTTGTGTGGCCTGAGATATATGTTTAGTCATGTAAAGATTGCAAACCTGACGTTTTGCAGGGATCAGAGCTAGGAACTTAGAAGTGAGCAACATATGGCTCAATATACAGGATGAGTAATTGGATATTGAAATAGATATCCTTACTTACAGGAATTCTATTGCTGTTTTGGAAAGGAGTTTCACCCTTTTAAGGTCTCTGAATCATGATAATTTAGGGCTCTTGGTTTCACTTGTGAAGACATAGAATATGCAGAAGAAAGAAAGCCCTTCAAAAATATTTCATTTTTTTTAATCTCCTGTATGAAGCACTATCTAAATGATGCTATGTGAGAGCTTATAATTCTTTTTTTAATGTGAGTCATATAACTCATTCACAGCATTCCTCTATAGGAACAATGTGGCCAAACTAAGCCAATGCTGAGAAAATCTTTATGTCATGTTACATGAGTGAAAGACCTCATTTAGTCATGCTGCTAAAGGTATTGCAAAGTAAAGAAGATAAGTAGCACACTGCTCATCACTAACTTCCACTACATTTTTCACAGACTCCACTTGATTGTATTATGTCACTGTATCTAAGTTGCTTATCCAAGCAATAAGTTATGCTTCCAAGCTAGAGGTCATCTAGTAATAGAATTTTTTACCTACAATTATCTAGTAAAAATCCCTTTTACTGTAAAAGAATACTCAGACTCCTGTTATCTCAGCAGGTAGCTAAGCAGAGCTCTAGAGCTTCATGTGCTTCCCAACAGTAGGCTTTTATAGAGACACAAAGGTAATATGTCTTTTCCCTTTCCAGTAAGAAGAGGAGGATATTGATTACCTCAGTTCTTTTCCAATTCTGTGTTTGGACACAAGATCTAGTTTAAAATAAAGCTCCTTCCTTCCTCTCATAAACCACCTATATGTCTATTCTAATTTAATTTTGTCTCATAACTTACAGATCTCAAACTCAGTTTCCCTGCATCTACACTGCCCCTTTCATTTATCATGCTTTCTTTCCTCTTCATTCTTCCCATCTTTTTTCTTTCATTGCTCAGCCTAGCTCCAAGTCAATTCCTTTCCTCAGTTAGTGCACTGTCTAATCTGTACAACCTCTTAATCACTGTTTAGGCACCTCCTAAGACATGGAACCAAAGGGATAGATGATCTTCTAGTCCTTCCTCATTACTGATATAAGTTCTCAGTATGTCCTACCTAATACCAAATTTCATGGCACAGGCAGCATTTTTTACTGAAATATTCGTTGCTCATTTTGTGTTTTGCCACACCTAGTAAATACTATAATACAACAAAGCTTTTTTTTTAAGGTGGATAGAATTAAAATAGAATGACAGTATTGTCTTCCAGTTTAATAATATCTTCTTAAATCTTATTAAGAACTGACATAAACAAATATAATAACGAAGTTTTCTCTCTCAGCCATGCTGTGAGTGTGGAAAAGGTTATGTTTCCTTATATTCTCCTGTGATTTTTTAATTAAAGCACTTAGTTGCTGGCAGGTGTGTAAGAGTATTGTTAAATGTGTTGCTTGTTTATTCTTTCCTGTGCTAAGAATTAAATGGATTCGAAAATGCGTTAGTGTGAAAATGAGACTTAAAAGTTGTTTGTTCTATAAAAGTTTTCATAGGCATTCCTCATCCCCCTTTAGAGGACAAAAGAAAATACTATTTAAAATATCTAGGTTTACTTGCGTGAAATACTGAGGATGCAAAAAAAAAAACTGATTGAAGTTCGAACATTTTAAATCTCATCAGTCTATTTGCCATAAGCCTGTGAATAGACCAATGAACTTCAATTAATATCGTAGCCTCATAAAAGAATAATAATGAGTAATGAGAGCTGTTTAACACCAAAGATTAATCTCTTAAATAGCCAAGTTAAACAGTATAGTTTGTATTACATCACTTTGGCAAATATCTTTCATTTGTGGGTTTCTGAAACTCGGGATGAAGGCCAATTTAACTTCAATTAAGTTTTGTTTTACTTGGCTATCTAAATGCCTAAACTGCTGTACTGTAGACTCATGAAGAATATAGATGGGAAAAAAGCCCTATGTACCCTTTTGGGTTTGCCTCTTGCCAGACCAGCATACCAACCCTAGTACTGTCTCAGTTCCCTTTGCTGGCTGAGTTGGGTAGTGATGCAAACGATGTGCCTTCAAGAATTTGCTGAGGTTAAACATAACTCTGAATTAAGTGTTTTCTATCTGTTTAAGCAATTTTTGTCCATTTCAAAAATTATTTATAATTCCTACAACTATCATTTACATAGTATTCTTATCTTCCTGGTACTTGTATTCTCTTTTTAGGCAGCAGTCATTTTCTATGCCTAGACTCTTGCTATTTCAGTTTTAATTTTCTGCATCCTACCTTCCTTTCCTCATAGTGTTTTTTATGGTTTTCCTGTAATGAAGCTTGAGA
>VYZS01057469.1:15022-33107 GCA_013400695.1 Neodrepanis coruscans | reverse complement strand
TTATTAGAGATTATCTAAACACCAGGTTCTTAATCCAAAAAGCAAACTGGAAAGTTGAGTAATTGAGAAGCAGATGAATCAATGGGCTACTCTGGAGACCTGAATAAACTGCAGCAGATTCAGCTGTGGATGTGCTCCTTGTTGCATCATATCACCTGCTGCCTGCAGGTGGAGAGCTGAGCACCAAAAGTACCAGCTCACACAGAATCACTATTTACCCCTGTAAAAGAAGGATCAGAGTTTAAAATAACTTGAACTTTGCAGGTGCCATTGATGAATGGCTTGGTTTCTAGATGCCTCAGTTCTTAATTTTCAGCAACACTGTCCTATGAAGAAGTATGCTTCAAAGTACTGGAAAAGTACTAGAAGTGCTAAATGTAAAAGTACTATGTAAAAGTTTGCTATTGTTTTCCAATCTACTTAGGTGTTGATGATGTTGGATTTATCCCAATATCATTGTGGAAACAGTAGATCCACACTTGGAAGGCCTGTTTTCAGGAACACCTTAATATTCCAGCTATGGAAATGGAATGCTTACTGTCAGTCTTGCGAGTGCCAATTTGAACAGCAACAGGATCACAGATAACACAGCAACAGTGAATGATGCAAGTTACTAGAAGCTAGTTATTTGCATTTTACATCATGTCTTGGCATTTCTGCCCTGTGCATTTCTCACNGAAAAAGGATCAGGTTAGATCTACCCTACCCGAATTTGTGAGGTGACAGAGTGGTCTTCCCTTTGCACCTTTGGTATGTGGAACAAGTGAAATAATACCACATATGAATCCTCTGTGTTGGAGTGCAGCTCTCCCATGACATCTCAAGGATTAGGCAGAGTGGACAGGAGAGCCTCACACTTATCTTCCTTTCCCAAAGCAGCTTGTGCTTTTCTTCTGGAATGCAATTTCTGAATCAAGACTGAGCCTTTCCAAACCTGAGAAAATTTCCTTCTGCTCTTTTCCATTCTTGAAAGCCATTTCTCACAAGCCATCTGCCTGGTCTTTGGCATGGGAACAATCTGGTTAGATTTCAGTTGGCACCAAGGCTGTTGATTAAAACAGAGCACTCTCAAAAACGTGACTGCTCAAAAGGAAATTTCTTGGACCACCCATAACTGAAACAGGTTTCTTTAGCATATATAAATTGCATCAATTATTATATAGAAGCAAAATCACATCTAAAGACCGATCTATGACTATACATTGGGCAAATACCACTCTATCACAGCCCTGTGAACCTGGAGTAACTGAACTTAGACAAATGGACTGGGTTATAAAAGTTGGATTTGACTGTTTCAGCTGAAAACACTGAAAGATAAGAAATGCACCCATCTCATGTAGCAGCTTCATCAAGTATTTACTTTAGCAGATTTTTGCAAATCAGGAGCTATTACTACATGGATCCACAGACCTACAAGTAGCTGTACCTACAACATTCTTCTTCTTAGACTCAGCAGGATTAATACTTCAGTCCTGTAAGTGTTCCATTTGTTTCTCATAAGATTGCTCACATCTATGCAATTTCAATAACTGAAAGACATCCTAGACATCAGGGAAAAGTAAAAAAAAGGTAATCAATTCTTGTTGTTATAGTACTTTACTCTTTGCAAATACTCATAAATTTAAACAGTGTAGAATTAAACTCACTCCTCTCCTTTAGTTTTTATTCATCACAAATTAAAATATTTGGCATTATTTTCATTCTGAGCCCCTTACTCACTTCAGCAGAATACAAATTGTGCAAAGATCTCATGGATACATAAGGAGTATTCAGTGCTTTCTCCTTCTCTTAGGATTTGGTCAGTTAATACATTATTTATTTATCTAATAAAGATCAAAGCAACAAAACTTCTTTTTTAAGAGACTATTCCCTTTTTTTTTAACTCAGTTTCTCAGTTACTCATCTAAACAACATGTAACTCAAAAAGTAATGAGGAAAGGTGTGAAAAGGGACTATCTTGACCTCTACATTTGTCACAAACAAGAGATGCGCTTAACAAATTTCATTTGTGGAGCTGCTGCAATTACATACAAAATTACAAGCAGTGCACCCTGTTCCTATTTATTTTAACCAAAAGAAGCCAAAGTAGAGGTTTAAAGTAACTGACATCTGACACTGGTACCACCCAGTCCTATACTCTGCAGCTACACCAAGAAGTGCCCTCAGGATAGCAAAGAAAGATTAGGATCCTGTGGCCAGCCTGCCCTTGGAAGAGGGACATAGAACACCTGAGAAAAAGAAGAAAAATAAAAGTAGGGCAAGCTCTATGAAATGTCTTTCTGGTGTTTATCCCACCCATATTCTTCTGTTTCATTTTATCTGGAAAACACTCTCCTCTGGCAGTCATGCACCCATGAGTACAGTCCCACACTTATTCTGAGCCAAAAGGAACAAGGTGGAGACAGGAGAGTTGAGCCAAAGGGCTCACTGCTGTGTGATCTGGGCACGCAGCAACTGCTGGCTGCCTAAGCCAGAGCTCTTTCCAGTTCCCCTTCACACCCACATATGCTTCATCTGTGCCTGGGTGAGCCAGCAAGAGGCACAGCAGGACATCATCAGACATACAGCTAGTTATGCTTTTGGCTTTTTGGGCTGGAGTGTGAAGGTAGAGGAAGGTAGGTGAGTATGGGAAGAGGAAACTAGCACAGAAGGGAGTAAGAAAGGATGCTGTATGGGAGCTGGAAGTAGGGAGGAAAAGCCACATCCCCTACATGCCAGAGTAATGGGCTAGCAATAGCAGCTGGCAACTGGCAGGCACCAGAGGTACCAGGAGAGCCTCACCAGCCTTGGAGACCTGCTCCTCCAGGCACCTTGGGCTGGCAGAGCCAGGGAAGGAACGATGGACTAGAGCGAGCTGAAGTGTGACAAGGCAAGCTCTGCTGGCACAAACGCAAGGACTGCCTTTGGAGAGAACAGCAAGCTCTTACAACTCAATAAGGCCAAGGGTTTTCTCCTCCCAAATGATGTATAGGGATTTGCAACTCTGGATCCTGACCAGATGTAGCTGTTTGCCTCCAAGAACATGGTTCTAAGTGTGAGCTGGGCATCGTATTTATGCCTCTGCCCAGAGCTCCCTGGCTTACTCTGGGTGGCTTTTTATACAGTTTGCATGATTTGGGATTGATTTTTTTGAGGTGTCTAATTCCTTCCATGAGCTTTAGAAGAAGCTTACAGATCAAACCAACCCTGGTTGGGTAGGTAATAACTAGGCAGAGAATTTTGGTATCAATCTCAGTCCTTCAATCTCAGGTGATACTATCAAATTTTGCAAACACACGTCACAGATGAGCTCAGGTAAAACATGAAAGAATTGGGGTCACTAACCTCCTGGGCCTGTTCCCAAACAATACACTAACTCTTTATACACACCAGTGAAGCACTACTGAAAGGGGGNAAATGCAAGGACTGCCTTTGGAGAGAACAGCAAGCTCTTACAACTCAGATAAGGCCAAGGGACAGAATCTGGAACTGAGATGTTGTACATGGGATGAGCTCAGGAAGAGCTGTGGGACTTCCCAAATTAACATATAAAACTAGACAATGGTACGAAGTCAAACAAATAAATAAATAATCTGAAACACTGCTTCAAGATGTAAACTGTGGCACTTTCACAGTTCATTGGTCTTTGTTGATTTGAGCCATTACCCAAGAACTTGTTTTTNGAGGAAGCAAATATGTGTGGGTCAATCATAGAATATAGATCTGGAGCAATTGATCAAGCTCTCATTTGGTGTTAACCCAGAGGAAGGAAAGTCCATACTTTCCTTCAGGAAAGTCCTGACTTCCAAGTAGGCACGCTGAGAAATTAAAGAAAACAGTGAAGTCAGATGGAGAAAAGAGTGCAGGGATTTATGTGGAAGGGTTTTTTCACCTTTAAATCAACAAGTACCTGGAATTCCCCTTTCATAGCTACAAACCCACATAAAAGTTGTAGAAAACTGTTCCAGACATAACCAGTGAAACACACATCTCAGAAGGATGTTTGCAATAATAATACATACAGAGAAAGGCAGTAATTCCACACAGGCAAAGACCCCTCAGCTAATTTGAATCACAAATTACAGAGAAAAAATAAGAGCAGGCAAAACTATAGCAAACTGAACAACATAAGAAAAATTATCTCTTACCTTCCTTTTTGCAAGGCAGCAGCTTACAGGAGCTCAAGCCCCAGCCAAGAGCTGCACCACTCATCTGGAAGGTGGTAGGCAGAAATCCCAAATCCTCTTAGTATATGAAAGGCACCCAACCCAGGCTCCTTACAGGATGTAGCGTTTCCTTGTGGAACTTATTTGAAAGACAAGAATGAGTTTGCAAGGGTTTTCTCCTCCCAAATGATGTATAGGGATTTGCAACTCTGGATCCTGACCAGATGTAGCTGTTTGCCTCCAAGAACATGGTTCTAAGTGTGAGCTGGGCATCGTATTTATGCCTCTGCCCAGAGCTCCCTGGCTTACTCTGGGTGGCTTTTTATACAGTTTGCATGATTTGGGATTGATTTTTTTGAGGTGTCTAATTCCTTCCATGAGCTTTAGAAGAAGCTTACAGATCAAACCAACCCTGGTTGGGTAGGTAATAACTAGGCAGAGAATTTTGGTATCAATCTCAGTCCTTCAATCTCAGGTGATACTATCAAATTTTGCAAACACACGTCACAGATGAGCTCAGGTAAAACATGAAAGAATTGGGGTCACTAACCTCCTGGGCCTGTTCCCAAACAATACACTAACTCTTTATACACACCAGTGAAGCATTACTGAAAGGGGGGAAAAAAATTAGACATATGAGGTTAATCACAAAAAAACCCTAAAAGTGCCTGTCACTTAGAACTTGATTCCAATCTCACTTCACGTTGGTGTAAATCAAAATGTCTTTCATTTTTCTTGTATTTCTGCCAGCAATCATTAAAAGGTTTTACAAAATAGTCTTTCTTTAAGGATACGAGGCACTGTACATTCAGGAAGATAATCTGCTTGTCAAGATGGTTAAAAACATTCATCTTTCTGGATTTTGGCCTCTCAATGCAACACACACATCTCCTCCAAAAATACAACGTCTGTTCTAGCTCATTACCTAAACAGCTGACAAACTCCATTAATTTGACATTGAGTTGGGGGAAAAAAAAGAAGCTGTAGACTTTGCAAGTCTTATAAGGGCAAGCAGAAATCATTCCACCATGCTTTATCATTATTAATGCATTTTCTGACTGATAGCCAATTACACAACGTCCTGCACCCTTGGAGAGGATCACCCTTAGAAATACTGACCTTGAAATAATGTAACTCTATGGGATGTCAGTGGAAGAGGTAAGAAAGTGAACAAGTTGAAGATGGCTAACACTATTTCTTTTTGAAATGAACACTACGACTTGGAATTATTTTCCCTTCTAAGATACATACATATTTGTCTAATTCAAGAACTTCTACTTTAATGAACTCCCGGGAGGGGGGGAAGTATCAACAGTTTTTCAAACCGCTTCATAACATTTACAAAACAATTAATATTTTGTTAATCATTATAGTATGGGCAGTTCTGGCTTTTTATCAACAGATTGTGAGCTATTAATTTTATATAATAAACTTGTATTAACTATTAAGCCAATATTTAATTATTGAAATTACTGCAGTCTCCCCTATCCATCTCTGCATTGTCAGAATCACACAAGCTGGCCTGAGTTATGTAGGAAGTAAAATTCAGTGTAATTGCAGCCCTTCTGAATCATGAAATACTTGAACCAAAATCTTGGGATCTCGGCAGCATGCCATTATTTCCTCACGCAGTATCCAAATATCATGGGAATAGCAAAGTGTAGAAACTCAGTGGAATTTTACCAATCTGGTCACATCTACTATTAGAAAAAAAAATACCCTCTTTGACTAGGACCATTAAAAAGAGATCAAATGTGCCACAGGTATTTTTGTCCAGGATGACATGCCACAGCACAGAGTTGGTAAGAGCAGAAACACAGATAAAATTAACAAGGTTGGGTGCAAAATGCTTCTTACCTTATGAACTTTGGAAGTCACATTTTGGTCTCATTTGCAGCAATGTTAATCCAGAGTTCAATCAAATTCAAATTTATGCCATTATAAACGTGAGCAGAATTTGGATCTTAAACTACAGCAGCTAAGCACAACAGATTTTGTTTCCCTTGGAGTGTTTTTAAGCTCCTGATACAGAAACAGCTTTTATGTCTTTAATAATCCCTTACTCCTGAATTCAACGAGGTAAGTATCAAACACAATTCACAAGTGCAGGGCTTCCTTCATTTCTCATGATGGCTCTAATTTATTTTAAAATAGTCTTTAAATCAGTGCGTAATACATGCTAAAAGTGACAGAGGAATCAGGCTCAGACCTCACTGTGAATGGCTCAGACCTGATTGCAAATGGCTGTACCACCCTCTTTTGACATTTTGAGATAAGACACAAAAAATAAATAAGAATGTGAAAGAAAGTCTTCGGAAGGGGGAGTGAAAATCTACCTTCTACTTAATTATTGGATTTACCACCCAACTGACATGCGGATTACTGGATCAAAGACCAGGCGTTTTGTCATCTAGTGAATAAAGCTCATAACTCATCCTACTTCAAAGCTTATCCAGCCTTTAGGCTTTGCTGTGTAACTTGTATATATAACATGTATATAACATGTATAAATTCAAAGACTGCCTTTTCAGCCTGTGCCCCTTCCAGGCACTAAGACTTTCTTGCAAGCAGGGTCCTCCACTAGACTCACTTAATATCTGGGAGTGTACGCTTACTCCAAGGTATAAATAAGTAAGAGTTAACAATGGATCAGTCAGAGAACTAGTACTATGGCCCAAGTGAGAAAAATCCCACTCCCCTTACTCCCCTAATTTACTCTCCACTGCAGCGCTGGTCCCACCAGTGAGACCCCAGGATTAACTCCCCATTGCACTCACAGCCTCCACATAAATAAATCCATAATGCTCACAAGATGGACACAGTCCTCTAATTCATAAAGACACGAGTACTAATCATATGGCACCATATTCATGAAGACCCAACAGCAATACCACTACACTGAAAGCACACACAGCAAAGTGCTGGGGGAAAGCTGCAAATGTACAGAGACCTGATCAGAGACCTGATCAGAGCCAGAGTCTTGTCCAACTGCTTATGGAGGAACCATGGGCTTCTTTCTCTCCCAGCATCCTTTCTCTGGGCTTTATAGGAGGTAAATCACAGGTTTATATGCCTGGCCAAAGCCCTTCCCAAAAATTTGTTTGTTTGTTTGTTTTTTTCAGGAGTACCACAGGTCATAGTGCAAGGCTGCCAGACAAATGGAAAAGGAAGAATCATCATTAAGTAATTGGCAAAATGACAGAGACATACTTTCCTTAAACAAACTCTCCTGTTAATCAGTACTCAGGAGGATGGATGTAGTTCAAAGTTACTTACTACTTGCTGTTTTGCAAATATAGTGACATATTTTTAATAGTGTCTTTACAAACACATTTCTTTTTGGAGTTCTGTGACTGGTTAATGCAAAAAAAACATGGAATGTTAAAAATGTGATAAAAAAAAAGTAATGGAAAGGAGCTGTAGGTTTGTCTTAAATTTGAAGCAGTACTTGACTAAACCGGCTCAATCACTGTCAGCTCTAATTCAACTGTAATTAACACAGCTCAGCATGTTGAGCAGTATAGTAGCAGGGCTATATCAACTATTCTGGGATGTTTTGGGCAAAACCAAGTTAATTTATAGGATAGAAAATAATGAGCCACTTTAGATTTAGTTCATAAAACAGTACACAGAAAAGCACTTCTGCTTTCCAGTACCACAGTGAAAAAAAATCTCAAGCAGAAAGCAGCAGTTCATCTGGTTTATGTGGTAATTCAGTGAACAGTGCTCAGAGCTGAGCACAAACTCCTGCGATGCCACACTGCCTGTTACCTCTGTGTTGTTCTTGGTTTGACACCTACCCTTAGAATGAAGTGTGCACTCAGGAACAGTGGGATCTCACTTACCAGTGCATCATTATAAGCCCATCTGCATGAAGGAGTCTGAAGACAAAAAAAAAAAAAGCATAATTCCTCATGACAGATGTATGCAGCATCAGACATTTCTAACAGAGTTTGGGTGGAAGAAATACTGGAGCATCTGTGGGCTTGCTCTGCTTTTCAGGCAGAAAGCACAATCCGTGGCAGTATAGACGCTCACTGTTATCTTCTGGAAACTAGAAAGGCATATGTTACAGCAGATGCTGCACTATGATTTCCCCCCTTGGACTCTGTTAAGGGCATTCAGCTAATTGTAGCACCATAATTAGCTGTGTTCTGTATCTCAAAAGCAATTTTTTTCTACGCATGAGTGTTCCACTGGCACTACTTCTCTGAGGAACTGTAAAAAGGCGTGTTAAGGTTAATAAATGGGGAAAGGGAAGGAAAGATAGTAAATTAAAATAACTGGCCTAAACTGGATCTACAATGATGGCAAGTTCTGGGTTGCTCCTGGGGAAAGTGGGCCAACAGGTTACAGCCCTAAGTGAGAAACCTTGGACCAGTTCCTCCAAGTCAGATCTCTCAGTCCTTGCTCCATCAACCCCACATTTGAGATCAGTGGGAGATCCAATGGAGTCAGGACCAAGGGATTTTCCTGTTTGCATTTTTTGACTATGCAGAACAAACCCACAACCCACAGCTGCAGCCCCAGCAGCTGTTATCACTCCTGCCACTTCTGTGTGCACAAGGGCTCACGTTCACTTCTGCACAGCGGCCTTGAGGCAAGGATTCAGGAAAGCACTCCAACATGTGTAAAGCAATCCCTGCCAGAGCTTGAGCAGAAGAGCAACATCAGGCATATCTCTAAATCCTTTTGACTTCAGTGAAACTTCAACCCATCAAAGTTAAGCTCCCACTTAAGTACTGCCAGAACAGAGATGGTTCCCTGGACTGTTAAATATATGTGTTGTCATTTATTATGATTATATAGCCACGTATGAATGTAGGTGTAAAACTTTGTATGTGCAGTTACAAAGCCATTTAAGACCCTACTATGTATGAACTGCTGTTACTCCTGAATCTGTTAATTTAGGTTAAACACCATCTGTTTATATGCTTATACTTAGGGATAATTACTGCTTCATTTTCGATAGATATTACTCAGGACCAGATGTGCGAGACAGCATGACTAATAATTGCATCTTTCCATCAGAAACAAAGTTTTTTGCTTACAATTCTAATTTAGGTATGTTAAAAATAATAGGGCATCAAAGCATTTTTAAATATGGATAACATTTTTCAGTTTCAGGGGTATGGTTTTCAGGGTTAGGCACATTTTCCAGGGGGTCAGTTTTCTTCTCCCTATGTGTACAAGATTCCCTGTGACAGCTTAGGTAAATTAGTGGGCTGAATGAAAATTAATGGGATGGATGCAATTAAGGATGTATGATTGTTACTGATTATTAAATGGCTTTTGTAGTTGATCACAAGATATATATATATATATACATATATATATGCATCTCTACAGATGCATAAATAACAAACTGATTTATAATTACTTGGCCAGTTGCAATGCCCTGCCAAACCTGCTGAAAGGGGAAAAGAGAGGCTCAGAGATCTTGACATGTTTTTATATCAGTAAAAATCCAGCCCTCAGGGAGCCTTGAGTCACAAAACACCTCACAGCCACTGGCACTTTACTTGCAGGTCAAAATGCGGAAGGCAAAAGTCAAACAGGTAAGCAAAGAGAAATGCCCCTATAGCCTGTGCTATGTAGACTGCAACTTGTACCCAAACTAGCTAAAGTCAGTTGCCTCCTATACAACTGCAGCACACATCTGAACATTCAGCACAGGGCTGAATGCTGCCCTGCAACCACCACTGCCTAGAAAATCCCCTTTACTCAAAATGGCTAGATCTAAGTTAATTCAGTCTGGTCCTACAATTCACCATCACAACCTGACTGGAACACAGCCAACCCCAAAGGACTCGGGGGCCATTCACTGCCATGTCTCCCATATGTGACACAGGCAGAGCAGTTCCACTACTCCTGTGCTCCTGGCAGGGACTGTGCTCAGAAAACAGTCACGTTCTCAAACATCACACACTGCTCTAACACCCTCATTAAAAATATCCTCAAACGCATCTGAGCATGAGTGAAATCCTGCAAACCACCAAATGTTGCAGATAATACGGGCAACCCATGGCACCTGCCACGCAAAGAGTGACAGCAGGTGTCACTCAGCAGTGCTGCTCCCTGTGCTCTTCCGAGATGGCTTGTCAAAGAAATTTTGGTTTTCTCTTTATTTTTCTTTTTTGATGATGCACTGTTTTGCCTGTCTTTGGCAGTATAGGCACCTTTGTGGACAGACAAACTATCTGGCAGCAGGGAGTTTTCTTCTTGACATCAAGTGCACATGCAGCCAATTCAGAAACCAAGCTGCTCCTTGAGAATCAGGGACTTGGCCAAAGAAGTCTGGAGAAGGGACTTGCTTGCTTGCTCTCTGACTGTCTCCTTCCCAAATCACTTTATAGGAGCACATACAAATAATGCAAGAATATAACCAGACTTTCCTTACTGATTGCTCCTCCCACAGAAAACCAAGTTGCAGAATCTCAGAAACCTGTTACTGTTCAACACTGACAGCTGAGTGTTGGAAAAGGATCAGCAGTACTGTACAGGCAGATCTCAAGAAAATCACAGGTCCTCACAAAGGCACAACGTTATCCCACATTTATCAGCTGATATTGTTCAGTTGGTCCCTCAGTTTCATAACCCCATCACTTTCTTTGATTTGAAAGGTGATAGGGAGGTGGAGAGGAGGAGGACAGTTCAATATAAAGGCACATGCTACCTGGAATTAGGTAGACCATCCATCAGAATAACACTGCCATAGCAGTGGATAAAAGGGTATGCCAAGCCTAGCATGCTAAAGTGACAGAGCACGTCTTATAACCATTGCAAGGTCAGAATAAAAGCTCACATTATATCATTAGCTAAAGTGAAGCAGAGGATGCTGAAAGAAGGAGGCTGAGTGGATAGTAGAGCTCAGGAAAGGGACAACAAAGCAGGACTTTTGCCACCCTACCCTCCAAGATTTGGTTCCAGTTCCTGATCTAGGTGAACATAGGTCATGCTGTTGAGACCAGTCCAGAGGAGTTGCTTAACACTTGCTAGCTATCTCCAGCACTCAGTCCCTGCTGGGAATATAGGGATGCGCCTGGGTCACACGTCTCATGCCTCATTCCTGTCTGACATTTTATTCCTATCCACCAAAATGTGTATAAGACTACATTGTTTGAGTCCACGCTTTTAAAGCAACAGCTGAAGAATTGTGTCAGGCAAATCTCATGTTATGTTGTGTCATTCCCTCCTTTACTCTCACTTTTTCCTGGATATGCTTGAAGAAGGAGGTAGTTTTTAATTATGTAGCCATACCCTTATACTTGTTTTACAAAGCCTACTCCGGGGACCAATTATCTTTTTTGGTGGCTTGCTCCATCACTTGCCATAAAAAAGTTCCACATTTCTTAGTATAGCTTCTAAAAGCTTTAGTTGTAGTAATAAACAATAATAACAACAGCAGCAATAATGGAAGTTACGTGAAAACAGTCTCTTACAAAATGAATGGACCTTTGTGAAGATAAATAGTCTTTACAACATGATTACTGCTTTCACACAAAGGGTATAATTAATCATAAAGTAACAAGTCACACACTCTGAAATGTCTGAATGCAAGCAAATTATAATTCTTCATCAGCGATATAGTGACGATCCACGGAGCCTTAAGAGAGCGTTTGACACGGACATTTGTATCCCAATCATTTCCATCTTCTAACAAGGCTGCTATATCTGCACAGTAATAATTTACTCCGCTAAGGGAAATGGCACATATTTCCCTCTCCCTAGACACAAACTCTCAAAATATGTAACAGCCAGAAGCATGAGTGTTTCCAGGGCCCATCCCTCCATTGTCAAAGCTTTCATACTAGGAATGGGGAACTTTGAGGAGCTTTCCTCTAGGAACGGGGAGCAACGCTTGTGCTCCCTCACAGCCCTCCTCTTACGTAAGACGGTGGGGACCAAAACTTCTGAAAATCCAAAGAAATCTTCTGCTAGCCACCTGTAGGCTTTGCAGCCAACTTTTTACCACTAAGGATGAAGGATGTTGTCCGGGACGTCCAGGGGGCCGGGACGCNTGCCCGCTGCCCGCCCCGCTGCGCCTGCAGCCACGGAGCGCTGCGCTGCCCGCAGCCGCCTCATGGGGCGCTGCCTGCGCCCGCCCGCGCGTAAGTACCGCGGGAGCCGGGATAGGGATGGGGTCCCGGAGGGTTGGGGGCATCCTGTTGCAGGGAGCTTGGGTGGGGAATTTGGGGTGGCAGGGGAAGTTTTCCGGCTTTTCAACTTCGGAACAATCCCAGATGCAGAGTTTAGGGTGGGGGTTACGCTCTCCACTGGCTTCAGTGAAAGAGGGAAGGGGTGCAGGTGTCAGGGTTTTGTGTTCTCCAGCTGTGGCAGGAGGCATAAACTGCCTTTCATATTCCAAAATCAGCGCCTTGAAGTGACACTGATTTAAAAATTAGCTTTAAAGAAACCTGATTAAAAGGGTGAGATAACGGTCTCTTCTGTTAGTTCTGGGATTTGATTTTTTATTTAACAAATCTGCCGCACTTCGTGCAACCTTTTGTCCCAAAGTTTGTGCAATTAATTGTCCCCCCCTATAATGACGCATAAGAATCCTCCTCACTGTGCTCATTGCTTCTTTTTGAGATACAACTCATTGACAAGTTATTAATTTCTTTTCCCTCTCTGTTAAAAGCTGCATGTGTTTTGACAGCTTTTTGGATCTCTGTAGGGTGGTCCACCACATCTTTCTGCTTAATGCTTCTCTGGGAATTAGGATTACATTATAACAAAAAGGAATCACAGGCATTCCTTTTCCCCACTCCTATACCATACTCCAGGCTCAGGATCTAGTAGACCAGACCAAATAATTGATATATGTAGGTATTCAAGTGTTGTTTTGTTGTTTATGGGCTCAATTACAGTACTGATCTAAACAATCATGGCGTCAAAATATGAGATTAGAGGAGCAGCAGATAGGATAGCTGCCATTTATAGGATCCCTTGGTTATCTGTGCACGAATTGATCTGAGGTTTTCTTGTTATGCCCTTTTGGTAACAAAGCCTGTGTTTTCCATTTTCATCTGATTTGTTTGTAAATTTAACATGCTCTTGAAATTCCCCAGGGATGATACTAACCCTGATCTCCTCTTTCCTTTCTCCCTAGCTCAAGAATTGATAGGAGCAAGAAAAGCTATTTTGAATTTATCTGGAGCCATGTGAACCATTCCTCCAAAGTCAGAAATTTTAGAAAAATCTCTGTCCTGAATTTGTTTTCTCCCTATTTCCCTGTGTTACCTTAGTGTCAGAGAGGGCAGAGCCCGTAGAAGCTGGAAACACTCCCCAGAGTTGTTGCAACAAGCACATTTCTTCCCCAGTATTCATACCACATGCAGAGCAGGCAGTGGATCAGTTAAATCCAGGATGCCTGCTGCAGCAGAAACAAATGGGGAGGATAGTTTTTGCAGGAATTTAGCATGTTTATTGGGACAATGCACATCACAGCCCAGAGAGGTTATCAAAAGCTCTAAACTTGTGTGATTTTATTCTTTCATTTTTTGGTTTACTCTTTTATTTCTCCTTTTCCATCTGCCACCCCAAGAAAAAAACCACACCTCAGCCTCCATGATCAGGTTAAGACAGATAATGTGTTTATGCTGCTCCCAGTTATGCTTCACCTATACTCACAGGGCTAGGTAATGGTAAAAAAAGAAGAATTTCTCCTTTCAACCTTTACTATCACATTTATTCTTGATGATTGTACACAAAGTCCAGCTATTAGCTGGCTGTAGAAACAAATTTTATAGTCAGAAAACAGTTCAACCAAAATTCTGCTAACTATTTCCATAGAGAAAATTTTTACACTTGGTAAAAAAACTTCCTTTCAGCCTGAATTTGCAGACATGTTCAGCTCCTACTTCCAGGTGACAACCTGATTTATATTGAACCTGAAACTATACTATTAATTATACATTTCTTTGTANCGGGAGGAGGAGGAGGCGGCGCGGCTCGGGGGGCTGCGGGAGGGCAGAGGCGAGAGGCGGCGACGGAGGGGAGCGGGGCCGGCCATGGTGCCCGCGCTGCTGCCGCTGCTGCTGCCGCCGCTGCTGCTGCCGCTGCCCGCGGGTGNTCTTTTTGAGATACAACTCATTGACAAGTTATTAATTTCTTTTCCCTCTCTGTTAAAAGCTGCATGTGTTTTGACAGCTTTTTGGATCTCTGTAGGGTGGTCCACCACATCTTTCTGCTTAATGCTTCTCTGGGAATTAGGATTACATTATAACAAAAAGGAATCACAGGCATTCCTTTTCCCCACTCCTATACCATACTCCAGGCTCAGGATCTAGTAGACCAGACCAAATAATTGATATATGTAGGTATTCAAGTGTTGTTTTGTTGTTTATGGGCTCAATTACAGTACTGATCTAAACAATCATGGCGTCAAAATATGAGATTAGAGGAGCAGCAGATAGGATAGCTGCCATTTATAGGATCCCTTGGTTATCTGTGCACGAATTGATCTGAGGTTTTCTTGTTATGCCCTTTTGGTAACAAAGCCTGTGTTTTCCATTTTCATCTGATTTGTTTGTAAATTTAACATGCTCTTGAAATTCCCCAGGGATGATACTAACCCTGATCTCCTCTTTCCTTTCTCCCTAGCTCAAGAATTGATAGGAGCAAGAAAAGCTATTTTGAATTTATCTGGAGCCATGTGAACCATTCCTCCAAAGTCAGAAATTTTAGAAAAATCTCTGTCCTGAATTTGTTTTCTCCCTATTTCCCTGTGTTACCTTAGTGTCAGAGAGGGCAGAGCCCGTAGAAGCTGGAAACACTCCCCAGAGTTGTTGCAACAAGCACATTTCTTCCCCAGTATTCATACCACATGCAGAGCAGGCAGTGGATCAGTTAAATCCAGGATGCCTGCTGCAGCAGAAACAAATGGGGAGGATAGTTTTTGCAGGAATTTAGCATGTTTATTGGGACAATGCACATCACAGCCCAGAGAGGTTATCAAAAGCTCTAAACTTGTGTGATTTTATTCTTTCATTTTTTGGTTTACTCTTTTATTTCTCCTTTTCCATCTGCCACCCCAAGAAAAAAACCACACCTCAGCCTCCATGATCAGGTTAAGACAGATAATGTGTTTATGCTGCTCCCAGTTATGCTTCACCTATACTCACAGGGCTAGGTAATGGTAAAAAAAGAAGAATTTCTCCTTTCAACCTTTACTATCACATTTATTCTTGATGATTGTACACAAAGTCCAGCTATTAGCTGGCTGTAGAAACAAATTTTATAGTCAGAAAACAGTTCAACCAAAATTCTGCTAACTATTTCCATAGAGAAAATTTTTACACTTGGTAAAAAAACTTCCTTTCAGCCTGAATTTGCAGACATGTTCAGCTCCTACTTCCAGGTGACAACCTGATTTATATTGAACCTGAAACTATACTATTAATTATACATTTCTTTGTATTTTGGTTTGTTTTTTTTTTAATAGAAAGCTTATGTTTATCATGCTATTGCAAACCTGTGCAGATGAATGTAGTCACTAACCCTACAGGTGTGCATGTATTCTTGCTGGTTTGTTTAGTTCTTATTCAACCTCCTTTCTTTCATCTCTTCCTTTAATTTTCATACTGGTGTCTTCTTAACCACTTAGCTGTAGTTAACCCTCTCTCTTATTCATACAGCTTTTTGAGCTTTGTTAGATCTGACTTCCTCTCTCTCCATACTTTACCAATCCTTCTAGCGCTCTTCTGCACAGCTCTGTGTATGACAGACAAAGCAAGAGAACATTAATTTTGTCCCCTCATAGTCATGTGCACCTTCATGCACCAGGGGAATTGCTGTGTGGTGCTTCCAAGTGCACTAATAATTTGGGGAAAAAAATGCTATTCCAGGTTGTTCCAGCACAGTTCTCGGAGTGCCCGTGTTCTTTCACTGATGTAACTATAACACAGAAACCAGGCCTCGGAAAAGTCCTTCTTAATAGTATGGTCAGTAAAGAAAGTAAACCTAAGATGTAACTCCAGCTATATCAGAGCAATTCAAGCCCTGATGCTGTAATGAGCTGCACTTCCAAATGTACTTTTGATAATTTGTTATATTTCAAGTATATATCCTGTAGTGAAATTTCAGCCATTTTTCTTTACCTGAGTTATTCTTGCCATGTCATATTATTGCTGAAAAGATTTTTCAAAATTATTAGACTTCTGACAGGTTGCAGAATTATGTGTTTTATATAGTCCTGAACTAACCATATTTTTGTCTGGCTCCTATTTTTTAATTTGGACAATTACACAAACACTATAGAACCTCCATTATTCAGACACCTTTATATGCCATTTTGGCTATAGCAGCTATGTGTCTTCTTAGTCTCAGCAGGAAAATAATCTATACTATACCATTATATTTTGAAACAAAATATGATTTTCCTTCTTTTTAACTTTCATATGTACTTTTGGATTTTTAAGCAAAGTCAAGATGGATAGGCACCCAACTCCAGCTGTACAGCAATGGGCATTGGATACCCAAGACCTTTCTGCCCCTTCAAAAACTTCATTTAATAGTGAGGATCACTTTGCTGAGCCTGACTGTGTGCCCCTGTACACAGAGCTTCTGTGATATGGGGAGTGGCATGTGATTAGGCACCAAATGCATCAAATGCAAAACTTTGTGGCACAAGCCTGAAGAAGTAGACGGTTCCACCATGTCTTCCTTTGGGGCATATTTGGCTCTTTGAGATTGTCAGAATTTGGTTTCAAGGCCAAAATGTCTTTCATCGGAGATACTATATTTTATCACCCACCAGCACCTAGGGGAAGGTACTTTTTGGGTGCTTGTGTGATATATCCAGCATCATAGTTTGTATCTCAGGTAGATAATATGCAATATACAGGGCTTTAAAAATCAATGCCAACCTTTCACATTGCCCCCCAGAAGCTGATTAAAATCCTAGTGCATTTCCAGTTGTAGTTTCAATCAATATTCCCAGTCCTCCCAAGTTAAGTCTAAGGACACCACAGAATAAAATGCTTGCCAATGACAGTCTATGTTATGCATTCACATTTTAAGATTTAAAAGTGCAAGTAATCCTATAAAATAGAGACGCTAAAATATAACAGCCAACCCAGCTACAATAACTCTTTCCTACCTATTGCTATTGGACCTGTGCTTTTTTATTATTATTCTTATTCTTAATTATCAGTTCAACTAAACATGTTTGCAAAAGGCCAGTTCTGTAATACAGAGATTTCTTCCAGTGATGTGAGTGGGCTTGGGCTTTGATTTCTCCTCAACAGGACTGCAAGTGGTCCTAAGCTCTTGGGCATCTAGAGCTCTCAAAAGCTTGTCTTGGAGCTTGAGTCTATGTGATAGCACAGGAGGAGAGGCTTATCTCTTAGCATTTAAAAATTGTTCTCAGGTTTAATCGAGTTGCTTCTGCTATATCCCACAAGTAAGAAAATTACAATAGTGATTTTATGCCACTGCTTTCTTGGGATAAAGTTCCTCATTAATATTTTCTAAAGAGCTCTTACTGCTCCATCTATACATTCACAACAGGGAAAGCAGAAGGTGGTTTGCTAACATGGTCCCTACTGGCCCTGGTACTCCAAGTAACAGGAAGATAACTAGATAACTATCCCCATAAAAAATCTACGCTAAGTTTATGATTTCAAATGAAAAACACAGAAAACATGCTAGCCAAAGAGAGAAGAACGGTATTTTAGCTACCAGGCAAGGATAGGATTTGGCCAGTTTAGGTGCTGTTCCTGTCCTTCCTGATGCTCTTGGAGAGCCTTACATGTATGTAGGTTGGCCATTTTGTACCTTACTGCCTAGAATGACGTACCTTGAAAATCAAGATTGATTTATAGAAATGCTAAGGGCTGGCAAATGCCAGGAAGGTTGGCTAGCTCTCCACTTCTTCTGTTCTTTCTCCAGGGATAAAAAGTCATGAAATCATTGTCAGCTGCTGAATGGCAGCAGTG
>VYZS01057463.1:9972-22488 GCA_013400695.1 Neodrepanis coruscans | reverse complement strand
AAGCAATTGGTCAATCTCATCACAGATATGCAAACTCCTGCAGTTTATTGCAAAATCTCAAAGTCGATATAAGTTAATATATTTGCAAGCATTAATATTTGTAAAATATGATCCCTAAAACAAGTCAAAATTTTAAGATATGGTTTTGATGTAAATTGTGATGGAAAACAGTTTACAGGTAAAATTTAGTACCTTAATAAATCATTACCATAACAATTTTGTATCCAGTCATGCTGGAATAACCATGAGTAGCCCCTGACGGGTTACGAGCAAAATGCAGCTTCCACATTAAATTTGGAGCTTTAATTTGTTATTTTTAAATTTCAGTGTCACCCTGCACTGTTCAATGCTGTCTTGTGCTACTTCTTAATAAGCAAGTACCACTGCATGACCCAGCAGAACATCCTGAAGTAATAAGTCTGGATTAAAAAAAAAAAAATCAAAGCACAAGTGCACTGTTTCAAAGGTCATGATTAGCTGTCTAAGAGATTCCTAAGGTATAACTTCACAAACACAATCCAAGAAGCTATCCCAGTTTGAGAAAATAAAAATTAGGAGTTACACCATGATTGTTCTAGTAAAATGATACTGAAAGGCATAGTAAATTTATTCCATGCTAATGCAGTCATAATTTTATCATCTGTACTCAGTAAAAGCACGTATCTGCTAAGTGTTGTCAGCAGTTCTTAGGGACCTAGAGAGTGTCTGAGTAGAGGTGCAACATATGTGACAGATTACATAATTCTCTTTAAAATGTCAGTGGTGGTTTTTTTTTTTCCCTCTGGCCTCTGTACAGAAACCCTGTTCACAGCACTGCTTTTCCAGCTCTAAACTGCTTGTTGTTATCATCATAGGAACTGTAAATAGACTCTAAGAGTATAGGTAATTTGAGGGGTTGGTTTGAGATTTTTATTTTTTTGTCTAATGTGTGTGTTGGGGGGAGGGGGTTGGTTGGTTGGTTTGTGGAGGGTTTTTATGAATTTAAAATGAAATTAAATCCTTCAGAAATCCACAAAGGCTTACAAGTGTTCTTTGCTGCACTTCCTCTGTATCTTTTTGCTATTAAAATGACCAAAGTCTAGGACTGAATACAACTCCTAACTGAGGCTAGTGAATCTTGTGCTGATGACTTCCCACTGCTGTCCAAGGAGTCTTCACTGGAAGACTTGGATAGACTGGAAGAGTGGAATAACAAGAACCTTATGGAGTTCAACATAGACAAGTATAAGGTCTGCATCTGGGAAAAAAAAATGCAGAAGTGAAGCACAGGCTAGGGAGCAGCTCTTTAGAAAGGGACCTGAGGATCCTGGTGGACAACAAGCTCCATGTGAGTGACCAATATGCTGCTGCAACCAACAGGATGTTAGGTTCCACCAATGAGGGCATCAGNAGTTATGTTTTATCTGACAATTCTGCGTCTACCTGAAGCTTTCTGTTCTTCCTTCTGTATGAGATGTGGTGTTGCTGTATTTACATGACAGTGCAGACTCTGGTCTTCTATGGATTATGTAAAGATTATTTTTAAAGGTGACTGGTCCTTCCAGAAGAATGGACTGAAATCCTAAAGATCCTGAAATACTCTCATCCAACTGCTTGTTAGAATGGTCTGGAAGAGTGATTGAATCAGAAACCTGGATCTGATTCTTCAAAATTCTTTCTTTTAACATTTGTTGACCCACTTTCTCTTTTACTAAAGGGTCATTGTAAGTGCAGAAAGATTTCTCATTAACTGCCACCTTTGAATTTGACAGTTCCTGAATTCTACAGTGCATATTTATTGTGTGTACTAATTAAGGATTTTTTTTATTTTAATTTAAATGTACTTGTTAAATTCCCTAAGACTTCACTAGCCAAGGGATCATCAAGTTTGTCTCTGACACTCTTGAACAAAGGAGCCTCTGAAGAAAAGAGATCAGCAGGCTTAGGTTGTGCCAGACAAAAGAGAAAACATATTGCAAAGCTGGCTCAATTCCCACAACAACATTTGGAAATTGTCAAAAAAAAATTAATTTTAATCAGAGAATTAAAAAAGAAATATTTAGAATTATGAATAGTAACCCAGGCTGAAGTGAGAATCAGCTGGGAGGATTTTAGAATAAAGAGATAAATTACAGTAACAAAAAAAAGAAGTGCTCTTTAAGTGGTGAGCAGAAAGGCAGCTTAAGGAAGCAGTCACAAACACGAAACAGAGTGGAATAAAACTATACTCAATGAGAATATTTAAAAATGAGTTCAGGAAATGGCCACATCCAGAGGTTCTTCCAATTAGTCTTTAATAGAAAAATGTTTTTCCTGCAGAAACATTCAACATTCCAGCCAACAACCCATCCCTTGCCTCAGAAAAAAAAATACCCTGGACACAATTTTGATGAAGATTTTTTTTTAACTTTTAGTACATGGTAAATTACTTCATTCAATTATTCAAACCTTTAAACTGTGCATGAATCAAATAAAATTTCAAGCAGCGAGGAAATAATAAAAATAATTGCAACATGACGCCCCAGAAGGATCCCATTCCATAAATCTAGGTACCACTATTTATCTTCATAGAAAATATAATTTGTAAATCAATACTGTGGTAATACATATTTTTATTTCCAAGTGGGGCAATGTGTTCAATAAGAATAAAACTTTATTATCCAAATTTTTCCAGCATTTGGTGGCTATTTATAGTGTAACTACCATCACCCTATTAGCTAACTGGATGGTTTTTTACTTCAGTATGTTTTGATCACAGAAATATTCAACAGCATAAATTCTGAGCTTGCAGTTATGCTTTACTTCAGAGAAAAATATAAATGAAACCATATGTCAAGGTTTAATCCTAGCTGGCAACCAAGACCCACACAGCCACTCACTCCCCCACAGCAGGATGGGGGAGAGAATTGGAAGAGTAAAAGTGAGAAAATTTGAAGGTTGGAATAAAGACAGTTTAATAGATAGAGCAAAAGCTGCACATGCAAGCAGAGCAAAACAAGGTGTTCATTCAGTACTTCTGATGGTGCCTATTGATACCATCTTGCCTAACAGTGATTTGGGAAGACAAACACCATCACTGAACTTCCCACTCTTCCTGCTTCTTTCCACCATTTTAAATGCTGAGCATGATGCCATANGTAAATTGTGATGGAAAACAGTTTACTGGTAAAATTTAGTACCTTAATAAATCATTACCATAACAATTTTGTATCCAGTCATGCTGGAATAACCATGAGTAGCCCCTGACGGGTTACGAGCAAAATGCAGCTTCCACATTAAATTTGGAGCTTTAATTTGTTATTTTTAAATTTCAGTGTCACCCTGCACTGTTCAATGCTGTCTTGTGCTACTTCTTAATAAGCAAGTACCACTGCATGACCCAGCAGAACATCCTGAAGTAATAAGTCTGGATTAAAAAAAAAAAAATCAAAGCACAAGTGCACTGTTTCAAAGGTCATGATTAGCTGTCTAAGAGATTCCTAAGGTATAACTTCACAAACACAATCCAAGAAGCTATCCCAGTTTGAGAAAATAAAAATTAGGAGTTACACCATGATTGTTCTAGTAAAATGATACTGAAAGGCATAGTAAATTTATTCCATGCTAATGCAGTCATAATTTTATCATCTGTACTCAGTAAAAGCACGTATCTGCTAAGTGTTGTCAGCAGTTCTTAGGGACCTAGAGAGTGTCTGAGTAGAGGTGCAACATATGTGACAGATTACATAATTCTCTTTAAAATGTCAGTGGTGGTTTTTTTTTTTCCCTCTGGCCTCTGTACAGAAACCCTGTTCACAGCACTGCTTTTCCAGCTCTAAACTGCTTGTTGTTATCATCATAGGAACTGTAAATAGACTCTAAGAGTATAGGTAATTTGAGGGGTTGGTTTGAGATTTTTATTTTTTTGTCTAATGTGTGTGTTGGGGGGAGGGGGTTGGTTGGTTGGTTTGTGGAGGGTTTTTATGAATTTAAAATGAAATTAAATCCTTCAGAAATCCACAAAGGCTTACAAGTGTTCTTTGCTGCACTTCCTCTGTATCTTTTTGCTATTAAAATGACCAAAGTCTAGGACTGAATACAACTCCTAACTGAGGCTAGTGAATCTTGTGCTGATGACTTCCCACTGCTGTCCAAGGAGTCTTCACTGGAAGACTTGGATAGACTGGAAGAGTGGAATAACAAGAACCTTATGGAGTTCAACATAGACAAGTATAAGGTCTGCATCTGGGAAAAAAAAATGCAGAAGTGAAGCACAGACTAGGGAGCAGCTCTTTAGAAAGGGACCTGAGGATCCTGGTGGACAACAAGCTCCATGTGAGTGACCAATATGCTGCTGCAACCAACAGGATGTTAGGTTCCACCAATGAGGGCATCAGCACNGGGTCAGCTATCCCAACTGTGTCCTCTTCCCAATCACTTGTGCATCCTCATCCTCCTCACTTGTGGAGTGGTGTGAGTTGAAGGGCAGAACAGACCTTGACTCTGTCTAAACACTGATCAGCAATGACAAAAATATCAACGCTGTTTCCAACACAAATAAAAACACAGCCTCCTATCAGNTGTGCTCAGTTTTGGTCCCTGCAATAAAAAAAGATATGGACTGTAAGGCTGTAAGGGATCCAAAGAATGACCACAAATATGATCCAAGGAATAGGAAGCCTGAAGATAGGAGGAAAAAGGCTGAGCGTGTTGCCTGCTGAAACAAGATAAGAAATGAGACAAACACGCAGTTTGCAGAGGTGAAGGGAGAGCGCAGCTTTACTGGTGATGTCCGATGATCCAAAGAGGAAAAATCATAACAATTTCTCCATTTTTATAACCTTTAAAGTGCATNTTGGAATAAAGACAGTTTAATAGATAGAGCAAAAGCTGCACATGCAAGCAGAGCAAAACAAGGTGTTCATTCAGTACTTCTGATGGTGCCTATTGATACCATCTTGCCTAACAGTGATTTGGGAAGACAAACACCATCACTGAACTTCCCACTCTTCCTGCTTCTTTCCACCATTTTAAATGCTGAGCATGATGCCATATGATATGGAATATCCCTTTGTCAGTTGGGGTCAGCTATCCCAACTGTGTCCTCTTCCCAATCACTTGTGCATCCTCATCCTCCTCACTTGTGGAGTGGTGTGAGTTGAAGGGCAGAACAGACCTTGACTCTGTCTAAACACTGATCAGCAATGACAAAAATATCAACGCTGTTTCCAACACAAATAAAAACACAGCCTCCTGTCAGCTGTGAGGAAAATTAACTCTACCCCAGTCAAAAAATGAAAAGTTATCTTGACAAATAAACTTTTAGGAAGAGCAATGTGATTTACAAAATATTTGTACATAAATACATGTGTGTAAATATAGATGGATTTATTTATTGCCACATACAGACATTTTCACCAATCAGTAAAAAAATTGAAATTACAGCATTGAAATTACATACTTTATCAATTTAAACATATCCTATCTNGTGCTGTGGTTGCAGGACATTGGAGAAGCGACTTCTGGGTATCATATGACATCTAAATGCTTTAATTATTGGCTGCAAAGAAATCTAAACAATTTAATGAGTATAAACATAATCTGAATTTGCAATAATTAGATTATTACCCCCTGAGATTATTATCCCCCTCCACAGTTTCTTATCTCCCGGGATCTCCCGGGACACCACATGAACCCTAGGCCCATCCTTTCTTGTGGCAGCCGTGTACTGAGGGATCTGTCGACCCCCTCTCCTACTACAATTTCCATCCAGNAGCTAGAGTGAATTCCCAAATCTTTAGCATACCTCCTAAGGCATCAAGAGAAGTGGTTTTGTTGAACCTTGAGTAAAGAAGGCTTAGAAAAGACCTTATTGGCATCTTCTAGTATGTAAAAGGCAGCTACAAAGAACATAGAATCTTCTCTTTTACAAAGAGTCACATGGAAAATATGAGAGGTAATGGGTGCAGGTTACTCCTGGGAAGATTCTAATTAGATAATAGGAAAATCTTTCACAATGAGAATAACAAGATGTGGCATTATAGAATAATTAATAGAACATGCCCAGACTATGACACAAGTACACAAGAATGAAAACACCAGATATTAGGATCTTGCGATTGTGCTGTGGTTGCAGGACATTGGAGAAGCGACTTCTGGGTATCATATGACATCTAAATGCTTTAATTATTGGCTGCAAAGAAATCTAAACAATTTAATGAGTATAAACATAATCTGAATTTGCAATAATTAGATTATTACCCCCTGAGATTATTATCCCCCTCCACAGTTTCTTATCTCCCGGGATCTCCCGGGACACCACATGAACCCTAGGCCCATCCTTTCTTGTGGCAGCCGTGTACTGAGGGATCTGTCGACCCCCTCTCCTACTACAATTTCCATCCAGTTTTAGGGACATGATCTTGGATGCCACAATGAGACATTGGAATAATCTTCCCAGGGAAGGGGTGGACTTCTCAGCACTGGGCACTAAAGCACTAAGCACTGGGCAGCTTAACAGGGTGCTGGGCCATCTTGTCTACATTGTGCTTTTGCCAAGAAAGTTCAGACCAGCTGACACTTGAGATGCCATTCCAACCTAGTATTCAATGACTCAATGAATGCAAGACATCATGTTCAGCTCTGCCAGGACTTTGTTCTTGTGCTGTTTCTTTGAAGTGCTTACTGTCCAAGCACTTACAGCCATCTATCTGCGCTCCTAGATTTTTCTGTACCTTCAGGCACCTCATGCATACTGAAATGGCTAACCTGCCTAGTTTTCAAGCTTACACTTGTCAAGACTCCACATTGAGAATCTACCTTGTTCACCAGAGGACATCATTGAAGTTCAGCATCTGTTCTCTCAATGGAAATGACAAGGTTATTTTGTGGCCAGATTCCTCTCATTCAGTTCATTCAAATCAGTAGTATTTCAAAGAGCGCATAAAAGAAGAACAACTCCTGGAAGTTTCAGTTTCACAGGCCCTGGCTTTTATGGGAGGTTTTGATCTCTCTGCTCCTTGCCGGAATGACAATGCAGGGGATGCAAGCACTCAAGCAGATTCCTAAAGATGACAGAAGTACACAGTGGACCAGCCCTGTGTGACATATGACTGGTTCTGCTGTTCACAGGCAGGGAATAACTGGCTGGGGAGATGTTAATCAATTGTAGTCTTGGATGTAGAGACTTTGAGGCAGTGGAGCTCAGAATATCAAGGGGAGTGACAGAAGAAAAGAGCAAGAATACTGACCCTGGACTTCAGGTAAGTATTCTTAAGTGTGTTCACGAAATATCTTGATGGGGTCCTGTGTAAGGGCACTGTCTCAAAGCCAAAAATGGGAAGTGGAAGTAGGACAGGCCACAGGGGAATAATTTAGAACCATTAGGTAGTAATTTAGGGATAGGAAAGCTAAAACTCACTCAGATGTGGTGTTTGCAAGGAAAATAAAAAGAAACAAGAAAATATTCTATGTTTACAATAGTTGCAAAACACTGAAAAGGAAAATGTGGGAATATTGCTGAATGCAGCAGGTAATTTAGAGAAAATGAATGCAAAGTAGACTGAGTTACTTTTGTTTCTTACGCTTTTGCCCCACTTTTCATCAAAGGAGTCACCCAGGTCTCTGTGACTGAAGAAAAGTTTGAAGAAGGGGAAGAACTATTAGCAGTGGGTGAGGATCAAGATTGGTATTACCTGAAAAAACCTTAATCTATACACATCCATAGGTCAGGCAGCATCCCAGGATGCTAAGAGAACAGAAGTGACCAATATCCTTGTACGACTGCATTGTGTTGTCTTACACAGCTAATAGAGACTGGGGGAGATTCCTGATGACAGAAGAAAAGCATTCATCTTCAGAAAGGATCAATAAAGAAATCTGGTGAACCATAAGCCATTAAACCTCATTTTGTCCCTGGGAAAATCATGAAACAAATGCTTCTGGAGCACATCTCTAGACACATGAAGTAGACAGTGGCTGGATTTTTAAGGGCAAACTGTGTCTGACCAAATGGGTTGTCTCTGTGATAAAGCAACTGAGTTTACACATGAAGGGAGAATGACAGATATAATTTATATGAATTTCAGCAAGACTTTCAACACTGCCTTCTCCTATGTTCTTCCATGTGATTTAGGACACTAAAGGCTGAGTGAACAACCAACAGGTAAAACCCCAGTAGAATGACTGGGCTCAAAAGGTAGAGGTTAATAGGTTGTGAGGTATTAGAGACTGATAACAAATAGAATACCAGAGTGGTCTAACCTGGGATCTGTTGTGTTTAATGTCTTTAACAATGGTCTGGAAAAATATAGTGAAGTGTGCTCTCATCAACTTTAGAGGTGTTACCAAATTGAGGAGACTAATCAGTGTGNATATGACTGGTTCTGCTGTTCACAGGCAGGGAATAACTGGCTGGGGAGATGTTAATCAATTGTAGTCTTGGATGTAGAGACTTTGAGGCAGTGGAGCTCAGAATATCAAGGGGAGTGACAGAAGAAAAGAGCAAGAATACTGACCCTGGACTTCAGGTAAGTATTCTTAAGTGTGTTCACGAAATATCTTGATGGGGTCCTGTGTAAGGACACTGTCTCAAAGCCAAAAATGGGAAGTGGAAGTAGGACAGGCCACAGGGGAATAATTTAGAACCATTAGGTAGTAATTTAGGGATAGGAAAGCTAAAACTCACTCAGATGTGGTGTTTGCAAGGAAAATAAAAAGAAACAAGAAAATATTCTATGTTTACAATAGTTGCAAAACACTGAAAAGGAAAATGTGGGAATATTGCTGAATGCAGCAGGTAATTTAGAGAAAATGAATGCAAAGTAGACTGAGTTACTTTTGTTTCTTACGCTTTTGCCCCACTTTTCATCAAAGGAGTCACCCAGGTCTCTGTGACTGAAGAAAAGTTTGAAGAAGGGGAAGAACTATTAGCAGTGGGTGAGGATCAAGATTGGTATTACCTGAAAAAACCTTAATCTATACACATCCATAGGTCAGGCAGCATCCCAGGATGCTAAGAGAACAGAAGTGACCAATATCCTTGTACGACTGCATTGTGTTGTCTTACACAGCTAATAGAGACTGGGGGAGATTCCTGATGACAGAAGAAAAGCATTCATCTTCAGAAAGGATCAATAAAGAAATCTGGTGAACCATAAGCCATTAAACCTCATTTTGTCCCTGGGAAAATCATGAAACAAATGCTTCTGGAGCACATCTCTAGACACATGAAGTAGACAGTGGCTGGATTTTTAAGGGCAAACTGTGTCTGACCAAATGGGTTGTCTCTGTGATAAAGCAACTGAGTTTACACATGAAGGGAGAATGACAGATATAATTTATATGAATTTCAGCAAGACTTTCAACACTGCCTTCTCCTATGTTCTTCCATGTGATTTAGGACACTAAAGGCTGAGTGAACAACCAACAGGTAAAACCCCAGTAGAATGACTGGGCTCAAAAGGTAGAGGTTAATAGGTTGTGAGGTATTAGAGACTGATAACAAATAGAATACCAGAGTGGTCTAACCTGGGATCTGTTGTGTTTAATGTCTTTAACAATGGTCTGGAAAAATATAGTGAAGTGTGCTCTCATCAACTTTAGAGGTGTTACCAAATTGAGGAGACTAATCAGTGTGCTTGACAGCAGGGCTGCCATATAGTAGGAATGGGTGGACAGGAACCTTATGAATCTGAACAGGACCAAATATAAGGACAGACTACCTGAAAGCAGTTCTGTGAAAAAAAGATCCCAGGGTTTTGTCAGAGAGCTAGCTCTCTGAAAATGAACCAACCCTAACAAAAAAGAAATTCATCAGCCTTCTGGGCTATATTAATATAAGCAGAGGTGGTAGACCAAGAGGAGAGGTTTTCCTCCTCTATTCATTACTTATTAGATCGCAGCTGGAATACAGTATCAAGTTTTTGCCCCTCAGTAGAAGATACCCATTGACAACCTGTAGCAAGTTCATCAAAGGGCTGCTAAAGTGAGCGGTAGATGGGAACCTGGCCTGTTTAGCATGAAAAAGAAAAGTTCTTTCCAGATAAACTGGAGAAGCAGATGCCCCTTCCAGGTCCTATGGGGATATTATGGAGAAGACAGAACCCAGATCTGCACAGTGGCACATGGAAGGTCAGTGGGAGGCAAGGAGTTCAAGCTGAAATAAGGTTAACACCAAGTATAAGGACAAACTCAGAAGCAAGGAGTGATTGCAAGTAGGTTAACCAGGGTGTGGAGAGCCTTGCTGAGGAATGGCTTGCAGAAAAAGGACATGAAATAACTGAGTTGGTACTATCTAAAAGTACAAAGGCATGGTGATCTTGAGCAACAGCTTATCTAAGAAACAGGATACGAAAAATGTTAGGTATGTGGATCTGCCAGGCTAAGAAAACAGATGTTTTTGCTCAATTTAACTGCCGTGGAAGAATGTGTGTTAGTAACAAAGTAACCAATAAGGAGTTTAGCTTTTGCAATATGTATGAGCTGATTATGAAGAGTATATAATGTATAACCTACTGCAAATAAACGAGATCTGCTGACCATGAGAGCATGAGGCTTTTCTCCCGCGGCTCCGGCAATCCAACACCAGGGAAGTGCAATCTCTGTCCATCCCTAGAGGTTTTCAAGGCCCAGCAGTATAAAATCCCAAGTAACCTGGTTTGATCACAAAGGTTACCTTGTTTTGAGCAGGAAATTTGACTAGAAATCTCAACAGACACCTTCAATTCTAAATTATCATAAGATCCAATCCTATGGTCTCATGAACCTAACACAAGAAACTGCTTATATGGCTGGATGTGCATGAGCCTCCTACATAGTCACTTTTATTCCCCTTGAATATCCCAGTACATTTGAACTTCCTGTATGCTCTTTTTCAGAACCCTTTTTTCCTTTGTGTTTTATTAGACTATGTTTCTCTTCCACATCTACCTTTTCTTTTCATATAGAATTACCCTCTGATTTTTTTTTCTCCTGCTGGCAAATCAAGCCTGATGCATATAAGAAGAAAACATTTCTTCAGTATTGGGGATTAATTACCATCCCTAGTGTCCTTAGTTCTTGCAGGAGGTCTTCTTTTTTTTACCACCTTAATTGGAGGTGCTAGCAATAGGAAATTTATAAAATATTTGAAATTTTAAATATTACACTGGCCAGATGTAACATAATTCTGTAACTTCTTTCTCTAATAATTGCTATTATCATTATGAACACCAACCCCTGCAAAGATAACTTGGGTGACCTGATTAAGCACTTCCTGATTGAACAGAATGTACCATATTAGCAAGCCTTCCGTTGTGCTTCTGCATGAGGGGGAATGATCTTAAAAAAGCATACAAAGAGAAAAGAACTGGAAAAAACTTAATATAGAGCTACAGAGTATAAAATGTGTGCTTCCGCCTAAAGAAGAGGAACAGAAATGCAATTCTGCATTTGAGGAAGAGGTTTGGTTCTCTTGCATATTGAAAAATCTTTTTCATGAATGCCTCCTTAAGGACCTTAATTATACAGTAGTTAATACTAAATATAAATTTACTTGGGAAAGAGAAAGCAGCTACTAATATCTTTGAAAACAAGTAGAGCGATGGTATCAGTTTAATTTGTGAGTGGATCTGTTGCCAGTAAGCGAGATAAGAAAATTGAGACAAATATGCAGTGAAGGAAGAACAGCTTTACTAATGAAGATCCCATGGTCCAAAGAGGAAAAGAATAACAATCTCTCTATAACCTTCTTAGCTACCATCCATCATAACATCCAGCCAAAATCCATCTAACTCTTATACCCCTTAAGTGTCCAACAAGAGTGTCTCTTATTATCTGTCTCCTCCCAAGACTTGCCCCCCTTACCCCTGTGGCAGACCTGGGAGGTCTAAGATTATGTTTTGTCTTGTTACCCTTTTATGTATAACAATGAATGCTAACATCTGAACACAGGCCTTTATGGGCCCTTAGTTTTCAAGCTACCTGGCTGAAGTGAATCCCCAGAAATATAAGTCATACCCCTTAAGGCATCAATCAGGGCACTGGAACTGTGAAAGGGCTAGAAGGAATGTCCTCTAAGGAGCATCTAAGGACTGTGGGTTTGTGTAGTTTGGAGTAAAGGGAGTTGAGAGGTGACCTCACTGCTTGTCGTAGGGTTAAAAATGAAAGTAAAAATGATCGAGCCGTGATACGGCAGCTTTGCCTTGCTCTGGCGGCCCCAGCGGCTGCTTCTGCTCCGGGGCCGCCAGGCCCCATGCCCACGTGGGTTTCGGTTGCCCTTACCTACCCCACCAGCAGCGCTGCTGCCCCCCAGGGTGCGGCTCCGGCCCGATGCAGAGTCCTGGTGCTGCGCGGCCCTGGCTTTGCCGAGCAGCACAGTGCGGGCTTACCAGTGCAGGCTGCGCTCGCGCCGTCCAGAATCACCGCGGGAGGCGCGACCCCGGTCCCGGGCTGGGGTCGGCCATGGCCCCGCTCCGAGCCAAAGCGGGGCCGGAGCGCAAAGAGGCGCAGGAGGGACTGGCTGCTAGGGTTGCCCGGCCATCACTGCAGTTCCTCTCACCTCTGTCTCCCTCCATCCTT
>VYZS01057460.1:16899-37941 GCA_013400695.1 Neodrepanis coruscans | reverse complement strand
GCTGTCAAGATGCTGATACACCAATTCCCCATCAGACCCAGGACACACCAACAATAACGTGCAGCATCTCTCAGATGACCACACTCCTGGCTGGCATCTTCGCTCAGACATGCACTGTACCTGCCACTGTGACAGCCTGATGGCCATGTGGCATTATAATAGGATTTACTCCATGTCTATAAACTGTTATCCTAAATATCATCCCAAATCCTTTGATGCCCAGTGACAACCTGTCTCTTTAAATCTTTTCCCCCCTCCTGAATAAAGCAGCATGCTCTGAAATCACTGGGAATTCCACGTATTGGCCATATAATTGGATTATATTTTATATGTCTCCTAAAATAATGATATAGTTACATCTTTTTCTAACAATGAAGAGACTTAGACCAGAGCAGGGACTCACCGTGGCTGTGTTATAAATAATGCTGCCAAGCTGGTTCGGATTATCAGCAAAAGGACTTGTTAGCCTCTTGGAGAGCAGATGCTTAATTAGAGCTGGGTGACACAGATGGGTGCCTAATAAGGGGAAAAGACACATTTTGGTCTTTGAAAAGTACTGGGACCTGTTAGGATGGCTTTATACATCTCTATTTGCCCAGCTACTTCTCCCCTCCACTTAGGAGCCCTAGGTCTAACTCAAATGGATATTAGATATTAGGGAAGATGAATGTCAGGCTAAGATCAGGTTCAGATACTGCAGTTTGTGTTTCCAGAGGCTTGTTAATGTTTTAGGAATAACCTTCTCAAAGGCCACATACTAAGGATGGGGCATGACAGATCTGAAGGATCTGAAGGGATCCATGTGGGAGTGGAAAGGGAACACATTTTAAGACTAAACAAGGAGGCACTTGCTTTGATCTGGCTTGGTTATTCCCATAGGGAATGGCTACAGGAAGCAAAGTTACAGTCTTGCTGAAATTTGAGGTGCTTAGTGGTGGGGTGTTTACATGATGGGTGATTGGACTTGTGACATTTCAGATACATAATCCATACTTCTGTCTCTTCAAATTCCATTTGGGTCCTTGACAAGGCATCCTTGCCCTGTTTGGCCTCTTGTGGGAGCAAGACCTCTCCCCACTTTTGCAGAAGTCCTGCAGCTGGAACATCAGTGGCCTGGGCTGCAGAAGCCTATGATACTCCCATCACTGGGGTGGTGGTTGCTCTGCATTTTTGAAAATCAAGCTCCTTTTCTCCTGGGATGTCTCTGAATGAAGGCAGTCAAAATTCAGGGTTTAACTAGGGAAATAGTGGTCCAGTAGCACCTTCCAGGTACGTGCTTGGGATCCTGATGTTTCAGACATCCAGCATCTCAAATGTTTTCCCCCAGTCCTGCTCTTTTGGAAGCTCGGAGAGGCGTTGTGTGACTGTTTGCTCTGGGCAAAGGTCCCAAATTAGATGTCTTCCATAAATGGCATGAACAAATACCTACAGAGAGAGCCCCTCTCCTCGACATCCATCCTGCTTTATGTCAGGAGAGAGCAGATGGGTGAAGGAGACAAATGACTGGCAGGATGAGAGGTGTGAAGTGACAACAGGGTGACAAAGTGTTTTGCAGGAGCAAACACTGGCCTGGCCATACTGGAGGAGAGCCAAGGAATGGAGCTCTGTTCTAAATAGCTCAGTTTCATCCAAGTGGTTGGGACTTCCTTAGAGCAACAAATGCTCCTTTATTCCACTCCGTTTTGCTTGAAAATAGAGTAAAACTTTCCTCTTTTACAGATAAATTTGTGCTTAAATCCTTCATTAAGATCTGCAGAATCTCGAGCATGTAATGTCAGCATTTTGGAAAGTATTAGCCTTGCCTTTTGTGGAATAACTTGACAAGTCTGATTACCTGCACAAGGGTCTAAATTTCACTCAGACCTTGACTGAGAAGCAAAGAGTGACTTTTGTCTCTCTAGTGAGCAATATGGAAGCACAGAAATAAAATCCTCAAAGCACTTCTATCTGTATGTATTTCAAAACTAGGGCTTTAGGAATCACAAAAAAAAAAGGAATCAAAACATGTTTTCAGGAGTTTGTAGTACAAATTACCCTATTAAAAAGTACCCTGCTTATACAAGTTAAAAAAAAAAAGACTACCGATTTGAGGGAAGAAGTGAGGAAGGTACTCAGGAGTGAGTGATCTTCACTGAATACATTTTCTCTGGCCCATTGTAACTGCTGGAACTTATCAAAAGAAATGTTTATTTTGATCATAAATAAAGTGGGTGGCAGGATTTTCTTGGCATTTATTTGGCTTTAAGATGAACAAAATTTTCCAGTGGAAAAAACCAACAAACCAAAACCACATAGGCCCAAACATAGAAAGGTAGATAATTAGCGTGTAGAAGTTAATGGAGAATTTCAAAGTAAATGAGCAGAGCTCATCCCTTCATTCTGAATGGTATTTGTATTAGCTGAACATATTTTCCTTGTCTTAAAATGAATTTTCCTGCCTAATTTTCACTTTGATGGTGTGTTCTTCCAAGTGAATCCCACAGATATACGTGGCTGGTCACCTTTTGTCTCTGGGTGCTGCTCTGTAGGATTATTCTGCAGAACCAAGCACTGAGTAACCCCAGCCAGGCTAAGGGGATGCTGATGCTTTACCACCTTCACATGCCTTTTGCTGCACTAAACCTACAGAATAAAGCGGCTTCCATACAAAATGATAATGTAAAATTTTTTGCTTAGTAAATCAGGGGCATTTGCAAAGCTAGATTTGGCAGATCAGTTTAGTTTCCTGTGGCTAATGCCTGACAAGGAGGAAATTCCGTTTTTATGTCCCTGAAAAGCCTCATTATCTTACAGACTTTAAGTCTGGAAAGACTGGTTTCTTTGATGGCCTTGGGATGAGGGTCGCTTTGCATCTGTATTCAGACCCATCTGCCTCTACGGATGGAGATTTTCTATTCATTGTCCCCCTGAAGACCCGTGCTCTGGAGCTGATAGCTCGGGTCCTTCTCAAACACAGCCCCCCACCAAGGGCTGACTCCAGCCTTTGTTATGGACTTGCTTGGCATTGGGAACACAATGGCCCAAATGGGCCTCTTTACCCTGCGAGCTGCATGCTGAACTGCCCTTTGGGCTTTTGAAAAGCCTCTTTATCTTCAAACAGCCTGGTTTCCTCTGGCCCACGGTCCTCCCCCCATGGCACCTACAAGGACAAGCAGGCGGAACAGGGTCATCAACTCCCGCGCAGCCCCAGGGCTGGTCGCCTTTATGCTGTTGACTTTTCAGTGTATAAATAGCAGAACAATGGAGTCGGAGTTATTTTTATCAATCGCCCTTAACATCACAAGAGAGTCTGGGAGCACAATAGGGGCTGATCTCATTGCAGAAGTGGAAATTTCAGTGCTGGCCCTGCTCAGATGGGCTCCTTGGCTGTTTGCATCGGGGCTGTGATGGGAAAAGGGGGACTTTGGGGCAGTGCTGCGGAATGGAAGCTGTAATTGGCATTAAAATGCCTTCCAAGGTGGCACTGCTGGGCATTAAAAAGCATATTGTCTTTAAGCATGGGAATGATTAAATCTTCACTACTTGTGTTTTTCTTCCTGGGTATCTTGGGTGGAGAAAGAGTGAAATCTCTGTGGCAATTTCTGAATGCTCTGGCAAATAAGCCCTACCTATTTCCTGGCAGTCATGGGTGCTTAAAATCATGGATTGTCTTATCAGCTTAAACCCAAATTGTGCAAATATTATCACCAAGACACAGGGGACCTGCCCGAGCTGCCTGCACCACAAATGAATCTGGGCCACCCCGTTCAGGGAGTGGTACATGTAGGAGGATCCCCGTGGGCACACTGAAATCTGGTTCCTCTGAGTCACATCTGGCTAGACTGGTGGACAAGACCTGCACCAACTCCCTCCCCTCCATCAGAAACCTCTGCTGGGAAGGAGGAGAGATAACCTGCCTCTGAAATGATGCAGCCAGGGCCATCCACCCGCTCGGTAATCAGTTTGTAGGAAGCTTTCCTGCTTGGGAAGAGAGAGCCTGAGGTTTGGTTCCCAGCTTGCCTCGTGGAAGTGCCCTGGACTTTGCTGAGTGGTCACGTAAATGACCCCCAGAGCAGAGACCAGGGACCAAGAGTTATTGTTCCTTGTGAGAGCACAGCATCCGTCAGTGAGGCGAATCTGGTTGCAGGGCGTTGTTGCAGGAAGGATTTTGTACCTCACTGGCAGCATAAAGGTGAACTGAGTTTCTACTTCAGAGTTGAATTTTCTATGTTGGATACATCCTTACTCCTCTTTCTCTTTATTGCAAGCCAAATGCTCAAAACCTTTATCCTGATGGGCTTCTGCTTTTCGAGACCCTCCTTGCTGGCACTGCTGGGGCTGAGTTGCCTCTTGTGCTTCTCTCCATGAAAGGCCAGTGCCAGGAGGGTGTGGGAAGGAGCTGATTTACAGCCATGGGGCTGCTTAGAGGAGGAGGACACAGCATGACAGCCATGATCCCTGTGGGGCTGCTGGAGACCAGGCTTTGTCTCCTGATCTTGTTCCTCAAGCATCGACTGAGTTCCTTTGTCTGTAAAACAACCAGGAAACGGATCTGTTCCTTCAGCTGATCCTGAACATGAAAATTATGTTTGAGGGAAGGAAGCCAAGGGAAGAAAAACCAACCAAACAAAAAAACAACTGAAAAACCCCAAACACAAAGTTGTCAAGGTGGATCTGGGAAAAATATTCCTGTAGTCCTATAAGCACTATAAGGTGCTCTGAGCAGAGAAGCTGCTGTTCCTCTGCCCCACATCCCTTCTGGGATATGGCCAGGCTTCAGAGCAGCAGCCAGTCCATCAGGGAGCTCAGCTGTTGGAGCAGCTTCCAAGGGAAAAGGTTATTTCAATTCACCTGAAGTTTCTCATAGAATTACACTGAGCTCAGCAAAATTTATTTCAAAACGGTTGGCAAAACTTTTCTCTGAAGGGAGGAGGAACATCTGTTCTGACATTCTTAGCCTGCTCCAGATTTTTTTTACAGTCAGATTTTAAATATATTATAGTCATGTTTAAAAAGCTTACAAAGGTTCTCATTAGCAATACTAATTGCTTTTTTCTCTCCCCTCCAGTTTTATATTTTGTTTTACATTTTGTTTTACACACAAAATTGCAACGTTGGCATTTGTCTCAATGTGATCATTTTTATGGCACAGAGAAGCACCTTCCTGACCAGCTCAGCTGGTTTACTCCTGCTTTACTTGGAATAAATAGGGGAAAAAAAATCAGGCCTTTAATATCCCAAAGAAAATGTAAAAGCACAGAACCTTCCTTGGCTATTAAAAATGTTGACTCCTAAATTATTTCTTTGCTTTTAGAGAATACTGGGGCTACTGCAATGGATCCTTTCAGCTGCTAAATCCCATGGGCAGGGATCCTGCAGCTGGGGCTTGTGTCACATCCACACTGTGCAGTGGGTCACTTGTTGGTGTCTTCCCCAACCTCCACTTTGATCTGAGTCCTCTGTGGGCTCAGGCACCAGCCCTGCTGATTCCACAGCTCTCAGGGAGCTGTAGAATAACACCTGATCCAACACAGGAGGAGAGGCAGGAACTTTGGTGTTGTCTCCATCTCAGCCTCCCAAGAGGCTCCTGCACGTGCAGCAACCCACGAGAAACAACCATGATTTCATATCAGGAGTCTGAAAACATGATCTGGGCTTTCTCATGCCACGAAACTGCACTTTCCCAGAAGATCCCCCTCTCCACTCAGTTGTCTGGGTGTTGCAATAGAGTCTGTGCCAACCAAATTTATGATTATGCTTTCAAGGACATTTTAATTTTCGTCATCTCTGGGATTCACTGCCAGAACTCCTGCTAATGCCTTTGATTGCCAGATGAGCATCGCCCTGTGCTTTCATTGCTCTCCGAAAATAACATCTTAAACCACATTATGCTGAAGTTGCTCTTCAACAGCTTCTCAAATGCCACCAAGCCAGTCTTCTCTGAAGCAATGTGGTGATGACATAGAGCCTGGGTGCTGCTGCTCTTGTGCCAAAAGGGCTGCCCTGACAGGGTGGATCCCAGCTCCCAGGCTGCTGACAGGGGTGAAATCCATGCTGATAGAGGAGTCCTGCCTGATGTGAAGTGTTTGGCCCCATGAGGTGCTCAGCTCAAGGGTGAGAGGCTCAGGTGTGGGCAGCTGTGGGCTTGTGTGCTGGACTTGAGGTGTTACCAAGTGCTGTGTCTACATGATCAGGCATTTCTAAGTATCATCTTAGATGGATTGCTTTAATGAGTGATGAATTTGGCTCTTGGTCCCCATTTTCGTATTCTGATCTAGCTGCTGGTTTCAAACATCCAAAATGGAGTAAGGGAGGTGATTGGCTTCCCAAGATGAAATTGCCTTGTCAGGTTTTGCAACCAGAATGGTTCCCATGGAACACAGTAAATGCTGGGGGAGCAGCACTGTTCTGCTGGTGCAGGTGGGATGCTCAGAGCAGGGAGATCCCTGGCACTGGGGTTGCCCCAGAACACTTTTCCCAGCCCCTGCTCCCACCCTATTCAGTATGCAACTCCCCTTTTAACAGACTCCCTCATCGAGGAACTTCATTGCAAGCATTTATGCAGACCTTAGGTTAACTTGCAAGGAGTGGCCTGGCAGAGCAGAGGTCTGAAAAGATGCAAGGTTAATGTATAATCAAAACGACAAGATCAAGTGAACTGCATATGCTTTCCCTTGCATCCTTCTCTGCAGTAGTTCTGAGATTTAATTACCAGCTCTAAAGCACTTAAAGATTTTCAGGTGGAAACTACTACATAGAGGAAGGAGAGAGTACAAAAGCAGCCTACATAATTAAGTGCTGCTTTTTTAATTTAATTTTCTCCTTCATTTGATCCTCTCCTAGATTCTTAAAAGTAACAGTCTCATCTACCAGCTGTGTCCTTTTGCATGCATGTTGCATCCACATCATGATCACAACAAGAGCAGAAAACAATAGTTCAGGAGATCTGTGTGATGGTGCTCCTGGGGTCTGTGCTGGGGTGCTGGTGGCTGTGTGCTGTGATGGTGTAAATGGTTTTGGAGGGACACTCACCTTTCAAAGTAAGACCATGAGGAGTTCAGCCCTTCAGCTACAAAACCAGGATTTTGGAAGGCATCAGGAACTTCACATACCAGAGCAATAAAAGGGTTTGCCAATAAAATGTGATAAATAATTTGCATTCTGTAATCCAGATGAGAGCTGTAAAGAGAAAATACAAATGGGTTAAGATGTAAATTACTACTGTTCCTCTCTTTTCTCTCTCCCTATTCCCTTGGAAATTAGCCAGTTGCTCTCTGGAATCACTAATTCCTACAAGCTGCCTGTGCCAGTTTAACATCGGAAAAAGAAGGAGGTTTATTTAGTATTTGTTTCTTTGTTTGACTGTCCTTTCTTTCCAAATATTTTTAAATGAAAAAAGAATTACAAACATTCCAAGAGACAGTGGGATCTGCTTGCATGGCACTTCTTTTACAATACCAGGCCCACCTGTATAGCAAACGGAGAGTGTCATGAATTGGGCCATCGTGATTATTTGTCAGCAACCATCGTGGGACAAGACAAGGGAGCTGGGGTGATGCTTGGGTACTTACAAACCTGCTCTTGAGAGTGTTTCTGAAACAGTGTATTAGGACACCAATTATCCTGCCTGGTACCTGGACTCTCTCTGGTCCTCTCCAGAGAGACACTGTGGACTCTGGCAGTGGTAGGGAGCTCAGTTTTGTTTCAGATGAGATTTATACGACTTGGGGTTTATGTTTTTAATAATATATCCTGAAGAAGAGGTGTAATTTTGAAATGGATGTGATGCTGCTGCATTGAGCAGCTGTGAGCTGGGTTTTACAATGCCAATCTGCAGGTCAATCTACAATGCCAATCTGATGTCAGCAGGTTGGCCAGGAACAGGGGAAGTTCATGAGAGGCAATGAGAGGTTGGGAATGTTTGTCAGTCCCATTTTTGCACCTCTCTGGATATGGTGGGTTTTGTTGGGAAGGGAACTGGAAGTAACTTAAGTACCAGGAAATGTCCTCTTCCCATTTCATAGAATCACAGAATGGTTTGGAAGGGACTTTAAAAATCAGCCAGTTACAACCCTCCCTGCAAGTCCAGAGGAGGGCCACCAGGATGATTAGAGGGATGGAGCATGGACTAAAAATTTCCCACTGGAATTAAAAATTAAAGAACTCGGATGAGAAAGGCAATTCTGGAGGGATGTCCCTGGGTGTGAATCCTTTGAGGCTTCCTGTCTCATCCCTCTTAGGGGTAGGGAGATCTGAATACATGAACGTTATCACATAATGGTTTCTCAGGGGTATGAGACCATTAGAGTTGAATGCAGAGAATTAGTATTAATTAAGAGTAATAAGAGAGACAAATGGGCTGAAGAAAGGCAGGGAAGAGGATGGTTTTTCTGCTGATTCCATTTGTACAGCACAGTTTATGCAGCTGCAGTATAGGTCTTGCACCTGAACCACATCTCCAGCTGTGGCTCCTCTGACAAACACAGGGGTCATCACATCTGCCACCCAGATTCCCCTTGTCCATTTTGTGCATTCCAGCTAAATATCACTTCCAGCTGTGATAATGGATACGTCAGTGTTCAATAAAATTAGCAGCATGGTTATTGGTTTAAATTCAAGGATATTGGAAGTCACTGGAATGCTTTGGCTTCAAGTATAGTTTGGCTTAAGAGGAGACCATGCATTGGGATTGTCCCTCTGATCATTTCTGGAGGATGTAAATTGATTCTTATGGTGGGGTTTTCTTCCTTTTCTCCTCTCTTTTCCTTCTTTTTTCTTTTCACTTTTGCAGCAAAATACACAGATCTGGGACTGTGTCCATATGGAATTGAAACCTGCTGGGAGATGGAGGGGAGGGGAGTGGGTCCTGCTGGAAAAACCAAACCTGTTCTGGCAGCTCCAAGTTGGCACAGAACAGATCCCCCCTTGGCCATCCTCATCCTCCCTGGAGCTAAGGAGGAACACGCTTTTTTTCCCCGCAAGACTCCCATTTCCCTGTATTTATTTGTGCCTTTTTTTCCCGAAGCTGAGATCCACAAGATGAGAAAATGGCTCTTCTCTCCTTTTTTCCTCCTTCTCCTTTCTCGACTCTCTGAGCCAGCTGGGGCAATGCCACAATTCAAGGCGTCTTGAGACAGAATCCAGCTCGCTGCCTTGTGATCTGCATGTCAAGGTGAAACTGCAATAAGATAATAATGTCAGTATCCCCAGAAGGCAGGCGGTAAAAGATACTAATTGCATTTCACTGAAGGCTTCAGAAACACTCAGCAGCTGGAAAGCTGAGGAGAATTTTGATGCTATTCTTATAAGGGAAGATTCCCACCCCCCCTTACACTGTTTGTAAATCTATTACAGAACATGGGGAGTGGAAGCGGGGGAAGGGAATGTATAAAACCAGTTAAAGGCTTAATGTTTCCCATTATATTTTGTGAGCTGTAGGTGGTCTAGAGCTTATAAAAATGTAGCACATTCCCTTGTAATCAACCATAATAATTTATTATTATTATTTATTATGATTTGCTGTTATTTTGCACATATAAAGGCCCCTGCCAAGGCACTGAGAGCTCTGCACAAATAGTTAACATTTATTATAGCAGTAGTAATGTTTAAAAATATTAACTATATAAAATAAAAATACCAGCTCTAAAGATCTGAGGACAGCTTTGTTATTGGAAAATAAATGCAGGAAGGCAAATATCTTGCAGAATGGCTGATACTGATTTGAATAGAAACATGTCTGGTGAGGGGGGAAACACATTTTCAATTCTTGGAAAAACGCAGAGAGCTTGGCATGGAGATGTGTCTCCAGCAGCCAATTCTGCTCCCAGATTTGCCCAACAGGAATGGGGACACCCTTACTGGCCAGAATAGTGGGTGGTACTGTGGCCATGCCTCTGCTGCCCATGCTTGGACTCAGAGATGTGAGAGGTGGTAGCATTGAAGGACATTACTTGAAGAACAGATTTATTTAGCCCCAGATGCTTGTGACTGCTTCCCCTGTGCTTTATTCCTGTGGTGGTGCTCTCCAGGGAATCTAGAGCCCAAGTCCAGGGTCCCAGGTAGTGTTTCCCACCCTCTTTCACATCCTTTGTCTTTGTTCTGTCTCAAATTTTATCCCAGGGAGGAAGGAAAAGCTTCCAGCCTCCACTTTGTGGGCTCACCAGGGGAAATATTAGTGCCCTTTGTGCCCCCTGGGATGAAGGTGAAATTATGGGAGCACTGGGAGAAGGGGTGGTGTTGCATAATTTGTTTGTTCACAAGCTGGGGAGAAAAAGGTGAAGAGACAAATAGCAAAACTTGCAGGTGCTTGAGGAATCTTTGGGTTAGTCAAGAGAAGAGGTGGAAAACCTCACAGGGGTTTTCCCTGATAAAGCTGGAGGGCTGGAGAGTGTGCTGGTGAGCACAGGGGATAAATGCAAAATATGCTGCAGGCAGGAAGGAGCACCAGGTCTAAATAAGGTATAAATGTTTGGGAGCAGGAGAGCAGCATCAACAGAGACATCATGTGCAAATCTCTTCTTTCCATGTACAGACACCACCAGACAAGCGAAGAAAATCTGAGGGAGAACAGGATTAAAAAATATTGCTGAGAGTATTATAATGCCAGCACATAAATCAGTGCTGTGGTCCTGCCTGGAATAGCGTATTCGTTTCTAGTCAATCCATCTCAAAAAGATACAGCAGGAATAGAAGGGGTCAAGAGATAGGCAACAAAAATTATTGAAGACACTGGAAGACTTGCAGATGAGCAGAGACTGAAGGATGAGGGGGAACATTTATTTTTGAGATGAGATAAATATGAGGGGATATGATCCATGCACATAAAAAAAAGAGGTAGTAAATGGCACAGAGAAGGTAAATCAGGGGGTGATAGTTACCCTCTCTTGTGAGACAGAAACCAGGGAGCACCTGATGGGACTGAACAGCAGAAAGTTGAATGCTGCCCATAGGATATAAATTTCTCATGCTGGTGGCTGCCAGGACTTGCCTGCAGCACTGGGTCAAGTGGGGGGTTAACAGCACTCAGTGAGGCCTGGAAGGGGACCTGGGAACCCAGAGCATCTCAGCTCCACAGGTGGAGAGGAGACCATGGAGGATACAAACACCTCGAACCATCTCCCACAGCAGGGTTTTCGTCATTTTCCCGGGCACCCCAGAGCTGTAGCTGCATTAAGGTGTGGGGCACAAAGACATCACCCCTTCCCAAGACATTTCCACCTCACTGGGCCAAGGGGCACCTGCCTGATAGTGCTGGTGTTATTTTAGGTGGNGGCACAAAGACATCACCCCTTCCCGAAATATCTCCACCTCACTGGTGTTATTTTGGGTGCACTGGTGCTGCAAGGGCTTGGTGGATCTGGTGGAGGTGCTCAGTCAGCAGCAGTGGGGACACAGGGGGACAGGCACTGTACAGGTACAAGATGAAGTGCTGCTTCTCCAACGCATTTGAAGCCACTTGGCACCAGGGTATCCACCAGGCTGTGGCTGTGAAACCCACTGAGATGGTCCTGCCTGAGGATGAGGAGGGATGGAGGCTTGGGATGAAGGCTCTGTGCCACTGGAACGGCAGGTGTCTGCACGCTCCCGAGGAGGGACGAAAGGCAAGGAGATCATGGGGCTGGTGGAGCCCTTGCCGTAGTTATCTGATCTCCTCTTTGCACTGACAGCTCTCCCCGGTGCTTTCAGGGCTGCCCTGGAGCTGCTGGTGTGACGCAGCCACACGCCCACTCTGCCACCCCACCCAGCTGCTGCGGGAGGTTCAAAGGCCGGGTGGAAATGGGTCTGAACCAAAACGCTTGGTGTGACCTTCTTTGCTGTGCTGGGGCTTATGATGTTTGCTCTCATTCTGCAGTGTCAGATAAGGGTCTGCCCCTGCCCCAGCGTGCAGGTGGAGCCCAGACAAGTCACCAGGATACTGAGGAATCATATCCCTCCCTGGGTGCCCTCTCCCTCTGTGAGGGGGAATCCAACTCATGAAACCAGAGTGGCTGGATGATGTGCTATGAATAGGCTGTGCTATGGATGTATGTGTAGGGATGAGTGCTTACACACGTGTACACACAGCTACAAACCCCCGATGTGTTGGCTCAGCACAGGAGCTGTGGGACTGTTCACCACAGCTCATCAGAGCCCTCCTTCCTGCAACACCCTGAGCAGCGTGACCAGTACCTCTCACTGAGGTGTTTTCTTTTGTCCTTTCATCATCTCCCCAGGGGAAGAAATGTGTGCAGTGGAGTGTCTTGTTTTGGTAGATTTCGAGTTTGGGGGGGGGAGTTAAAAAAAAAAATTAAATACACTGTTTCTTCTGTGTGTTTCTGTCAGACAAAGCCAGGGCAGGGATTTGTACTGAGCCTCTGAAGCAGAAGTGGTAAGTTTTGCAGAGTCTCAGTTTCTGGTTTGCTCTAGGTTTGGACTGCCCCAAATTGCTTCCCATGCAGAGAAACTCTGTTTTCAGTGAGAGAAATTCTGTTCCAGAGAGAAAAAAACCTGCAAAACCCTGGGTAGTCTTTGAGGTTTCTTCCTGAGCAGCCTCTGGGGCCACAACTGGGTTTGTCTCACGGCTGTCTGCAGTGGCAGTGTGGGAAGCAGAGGTGTAGGGAGGGGAGGACTGATGGAGGTGGGTGAAGATGCAGGGCCATGGCTCTGTGTGTGCACACCAGTATCACAGTGCTGTAAAGATGTTTTAAAGCTTTGGCCACCACAACCATGCCAGGGTCTGAACCAAGGGGGACAACACCCAAACCTGGTGCCAACAGGAGAGGCTGCCAAAGGGCAAATGTTCCTTGAAAATGAGTCTCAGCAAAGACAGCAGATCAGTCCAGTGCCCTGAGCTGGGTGGGGATCAGTCCAGTGCCCTGAACTGGGTGGGACCTTTTTCCTTGGAAATACCCTGGTGCTCAGAGCTGAAAATAGTTCTCTCTGTCTTGCTGGAGGTCAGTTCAGCCATTCTTCATCCCCAGCTCATGCAGACAGAGGCATGTGGACAGCAGCAGTGAGGTCTTGTGGAAGCACTGCCTGTCTCTGCATTTTGTCCACAAGCTGACACCCTCCAATGGTCTCTGCTAGTGCCAGGGAGGTGTGAATATGAAGCGGGGATCTGCCTGACCAGCAAGGTGTCTGACCAGAGAGGTTGTGTTCCCACAGTTGCATGTTCAAGCATCTGACAAATGACATCCCATAAAACAAAATGTAAAGATCGTAAAAACCTATCAGACCTCTGGGACTCTGGTTTTCAAGGCAGAATAGCTCAGTAGAGCATCTCTGGTGCACACAAAGAACAAGAAATGTAAGCTCCTAAGTGGAGGCCCATGCTGGCTCCTTGTCCAAGAGCTGTCTGCACTAAACCCATTCTCCATAGACTCATTCCAGCCTGAGGAAATATCCTTTTTTGGCTCATTGGTCTGCATCCATCTGCTTTGACTTAGCAACTTGGCCATTAAGGTGAGCTGGTTGTGTAGACGGCCCTTAGTCACCCAGAAGAACAGGGCAATTCATCCCAGTCAGAGATAAAACAAAACAATTACTCTGGAGCAGTTCTTATTTCTCTTGATTTTACAGGAAGATTTCAAGCCCAGGTTGAAATTAAGCACCTAACTTATAAAGCTCCTGCCATGAATCTCCCTGTGAAGGTAAACACCATTTAGGTGTGTATCCAGTGTTCAGTCCACTGCAAAATCCCTGCAGCAAAATGGCCATTAGAGAATCAGGCACTGCATTCATTTCAGCAGGGGGGAATTGCAGAGTTCATGAGCTGCTAGCAAGCTACAAAGGATGTTCCTCACAATGTTTTTGATCTTATTGATTGTGTCTTTTTTGATGAAATGTGACCTGAGAGTGCTGGGCATCCCATGCTGAGACCAAGAAGCAGCATGGCCAAGCTGTCCATCTATCCATCTGCCCCTGAGAGCCAGCCCTGGAGATGTGTCCAGGAAAACCCCACACCTGGGCTTCCAGTTACAGCCAATGACTTGCACAGGCAGATTCTCAGAGATATTTATTTGCCTAAAGTTGCAAAAGGCAAGTCATTGTATAAGCTTTGAAGGAATTCACAGAAATACCTCAGCTGTCTGATTTTCAAGCCTGACCTCCTTAGGGATGTTGTAACCTTGTCTAGGAACCCACTTACAGCTTTGGGTACCTTTGGGAATTTTCTGTTGAACGTCAAGTCATTGTCCTAGTAAAAATGTTAGAATTTGGTTTAACAGTAGAGGGTCTTTTGTGGTCTGAATTACAGCAAATTTACTTACAGTTTTCATTATTGGAAAGTTCAGGAGAAGGAATTATCCCACCAGGGAGTGCTGTTTAATTTCTGAGGAATCATTTTCTTGTCCTGATATAAATTTGATTGTAATGACAGGTAATTGTGGCAGTAGTATAACAATGATAAACCTTTGTGGAAATGGCAGTATTTTCAGGGCAGCTTCGTGAAAATCCTTCAGAATGTAAACTAAATTAAACCAGAAATCCAGCTAATAAGGGCTTAGTGTTTTATGCCTTGTTTGGTTCACTTTTAACTCAATAAAGACTAAGATAAAAGAGGAGGGACACTGATTCTGGATGCGGTTGATCCAATACTTGGATTTGGGCAAATACTGAGTATTTGGCCTTGACCTTCTGTTTCATTAGGATCATTATCGTCCACTTAGAGGTTTTATAGAGACCTTAAAATGTCAGAAGTGGCTTTTTCTTCTGTACAGCAGATCCAGAACTGGGCAAAAAAGGATTGATGAGGGTTGTGTGCATTGAGACTTCACAGATGTGATCTTTACCTGTGGTCTGTTTTCTAAAAAAAATGGCAGGACTGTCATGTTAGACCCAAACAAACTACTTCTTTTTTTAATCTAGGGTCCTTGGAGCCTTGAATCCCCAGTTTCCATCATCCCTTTTCTCTAGAAGGGTCCAGGTTCTTTTTATCTGGTTTGAATCTTGTGCAACTCAAGACTTAGGCCACAGATACCACATTTTATTTGGACAGAGTGAATATTTTTCCAATCCCCTTCTTTACTTTGGGCTTTGCAGCATCATTTCCACCAACTGCTCCCCTTGCTGTGCCCTGAGAACATTGCTATCATCTGTATTTAAATTTCACACTGGTCTAAATGTCGAGGGCTGAGTTCTGGCACGCAGAATTGAACGGAGATTCACATTTTTAAATTAGCAGACAGTGGAAATGAATGACTGGCTCTTCCCTGGGGAAATATTCTGGATCTGCTCAGTACAACGGGCCCTGAAAACGGGGCTGCTGCTGGTAATGACACAGTCTGGGCTGGGGCCTCTGCAGCACAGGGAGCTGGAGGTTGCATCAGCAACTCGGCGCTGTTTACCAGGGCAGGAGGAATCAGCTCCCCCGGGAGCACAGCACACGGATGTTTGCAGTCAGTCCAGATCTCATCTCCGAAGGAAACAATGCAAAAGCCGAACCTCCCTCTGACTCTCACCCCTTGGTTTTTCCTTTGCAGTGGGCGCTTCCCATTTTCTAGGTCGGAAAATAGAGCATTTAGAGAGTGTGTTGAGCAGCAGTGCCCCAGCTCCTCCTGGCTCCTGGGCTGCCGTGGCACAGCACACACCAAGCACAGCACCAAGAAGGCTGCTTGAGTAAAGACTTTTTCCCCCCCTGCTCTGCTTAATATGGTTGTTTTGGTGGCAGCTGGCCAAGCTGGAAAAGCAGATCAGCAAAATGGGTACATAAATACATACACCACAGAATCACAGAGTCACAGAATACTCTGAGTTGGAAGGGACCCACAAGGCTTATCAAACCCAACCTTTAGCCCTGCACAGGGACCATCCCCAAGAGTCACATCATGTACCTGAGAGAATCGTATGGACTATGTCAGCCTGTGCTGGCCAGTTCTGCCAACCTTGTTGGGTTAATGTCACTGTTCTTGTGTCACAGCTCTTGGTAGAATCCTGTGCCTTAGGGATGCAGCCCCTTGGCCTTCTCTTCTGTGCATCCTCAGGGCAGCACAGTAAAATGAGGAGGCCAAGGGGAGACTTTGCAGATTGCACAAGCTGGAAATCTCTTTTAGAGATTTTTGTCCTCTAGCTTAGAAAGGAAAACTGGGAAAACTGGAATTTTTGGACAATGTATGGGATATCCAAGGCATGAGAAATTGACAGGGAATTATCTGATCAACCCCTTTGATGGGATTAAATAAAAAGTGAAAAATAAATGCTTTTCTCTATGTTTCTTTGTCACTGTTGCTAAAATATTGAAGTTTAAACAAGGAGGCTTTTAATGGAGGGTTGTCTCACAGGGTGTATTGTATTCACTGGAGTTTGCTCTCTCCTTGGCTAATTATATATATTTATCCATCTTATTGAAAGCTTCTCTAGGGCAAAGAGATGCTGGTTTATTTCTTTATTTAATAAAAGAAATGCACAGCATAAAGAGATCTGTTAAATATCAAGGCAGGTCTCTCATACTCCAGCTTCTGGCAGAGGTTTGGGAGGGGACATTGCAGAGGGGTCAACAGGGGCAAGGAGGTCCCACCTCCACTGAGCATGGCTGCAGGCAGGAGCTGGGGAAAGCTGGGGCAGATCTTATCTGTGATTTGGGCTGAGACTTCCTTGAGGATATTCTGGGGATCCTCCATTTCCTCAGGATCCACGGATGAGTCAAGTCCAACCCATTCCCACTCATTGCTTGTCCTAGGTGATTGCACTGTTGCTGTTATTTCCCTTCTCCTTGATCCACCCAAACTCTTCTTCGTTCATTCAGGTTTCATTAAACATCCCATCTCCTCTAAAATAGTGCAGTGTCTCGGCATCTGCAGCATCTTTGGGTGAAGAGCTCCAAACCAGAACCACCTGGTGCAGGTAGAACCAACCCCTTCAGCTACTGCTGCATGTACAGGAGGAGACCTTTAACAATCCTTCTCCAGGCACATCTGTCCTTGTTTGCAGGCTCTGCACTCTCCCTGGTTGGTACCTGTCCAGGCTGGCAGGTATTGTCCCTATACTTGAAGGATGTGACTGTCCACACCCCACAGGGGACAGAGATGTGGACCTGGGGCTTGGTAGGCAGATCCCATCATCCAGCAAACACTGGTCTGGGGATCACGCAGCCTCCTTGTATGAAGGGCTGCATTAAGTGAGACAGCACAGGATCCTCTGATGTGATCAGACATGCCTCTGCAGTGCTGAAGGGAGCATGTAAAGGCTGTGCAAGGCTGTGCTCCCAATCTCAGGGCCCTCAGGGCACTCAAAGCACCCACAGATCTCACCCAGAAGCAGCCCCAGCTCCTTTCTGTCTGATAAAAGCATTTCAGACATAAACCTGCTGCACTTCTATGTGGTTGTTCTATTACTGCCTATTAAAATCATGGAAATGTAACACTGTGAGAAAAATCATGGCCCTGCATAGACAGGGACTGGCCCAGGCAGGGAAGCGTTCATGTGACATGGTCACAGCAAAGTGTCATTATGGCCTGCCAGGGAGCAGCACTCATTTTCCTGCCAGGAAGGGTTGTTTCTCTGCTTGTGACTGTCAAACCCATGAATCCATGGAAATGGCACAAATACCAGGGGTTATTTTCTATCTTATCAATTTTGTTTTGGAGCTTGGTGAAAAATGTGAGATCTTCATTTGAAGCTGCTGCTAGACAGTGATGTGCTGGCTCCTTGGACTTATTTACATCCTAATGATGCTGCTTTATTTATTTCTCTTTTTGCTCAGCTACCCAGTCAAGTGCTGTATGTTTTCCTCTGCAGAAAGACAAGCTCTCAGGAGTATCTTCTGCGTTATGGCTTCATGCAGATTCTGTGACACTGGGTTGTCACTTACTGACACTTATGCATTTGCTTTTTGAATCAAAGGGGGCTGTGGCCTTCATACCTGGAATATTTATTTGGGAACAACTGCTTTAGGTCAGCTAAAGGGCTGCATTGTTCTTTGGATTCCCATTCTGGACTAGCAACATCAGCACAGGGATAACATCATATGAGGTAAATACCTCTGTGGCTCCAGGCTTGGACATGATCTTTTATTCCTGCTCCCAGCTCTCTCTATTTCATCTTGGCCAGCCACCTTCAAGGTTCGCTTTGTCTTTAAGCATTGCCTTCATCTCACATGAGAAGCAGGCAAGTTCTGTTGCAAAGTGAGACAGCTGGATTTTAGTGGAAGAGCATAAATTGAAGTAAATAAAATTTTGGCTTCTGTGTAGGAGCTGAGTTGGATTCCTGGATTATGACACCCAGATCTTCAGCTGAGCTTCCATCCAGATTCCCCGTGCAGCTGACAGACAGTGCTACTGAACAATTCAGCTCATCCTAAGGTGCATGTCAGAAAATAGGTCAGATGGATTGTGCTTTAAAAGTGCTCATTTTCCTAAAGGCGGTTCTGCTGACAAGCACAGATGTAGATTCTTCTGTATGTCTGGAGTGGGGGGAGGCAGAACCTACCTTTGGAAACCAGGATTGTTACGTGAAAAAGGATGCTGTTATAATTCCTGCTGCTTTCCCCAGGTAGCATCAGTCTCCCACACCCACACCCCCAGTTGCCTTGGGGCTTAGTGCCAGAGATAAGATCCATCCGGAGGCCAGGATAGAAAATCAGTGACAGGTATCAAGAGCACACTGAACTGATGGGGTGCAGCACCTGCCATGCTGACCTGTGCCTCCAGGGCTCCCTGAGCTGGGGGCTTAATAGCAAACTGCAGAGAACCTGTCCATAGTGAATTCTTATGACAAGTGGTGGGAGCAGCCTGGTCCTGGTGCCAGAACATCAAGTCTGAGCTCAGGCTATAGCTCCTGCTGCCCCTCTTGCCTCCTGGATGAGCAAATTCTTTTCTCAATGCTTTTCAGGGGAATCATTACCTTGTGCTCTGCTCTCCCCCTGCCAACAGTTGGGCTGGTTGCACTGGCAGTGCTGAGGAGGTCCCATGGGAGGGAAGGGGTGGGGAAAGCCCTCTTAGGGGAGATGTCAGCATCCAGACACAACCCTGAGAGCTCCCTTCTCAGGGTCCTCTCCCAGCTGGAGATGTAAANGCTTCCATCCAGATTCCCCGTGCAGCTGACAGACAGTGCTACTGAACAATTCAGCTCATCCTAAGGTGCATGTCAGAAAATAGGTCAGATGGATTGTGCTTTAAAAGTGCTCATTTTCCTAAAGGCGGTTCTGCTGACAAGCACAGATGTAGATTCTTCTGTATGTCTGGAGTGGGGGGAGGCAGAACCTACCTTTGGAAACCAGGATTGTTACGTGAAAAAGGATGCTGTTATAATTCCTGCTGCTTTCCCCAGGTAGCATCAGTCTCCCACACCCACACCCCCAGTTGCCTTGGGGCTTAGTCCCAGAGATAAGATCCATCCGGGGGCCAGGATAGAAAATCAATGACAGGTATCAAGAGCACACTGAACTGATGGGGTGCAGCACCTGCCATGCTGACCTGTGCCTCCAGGGCTCCCTGAGCTGGGGGCTTAATAGCAAACTGCAGAGAACCTGTCCATAGTGAATTCTTATGACAAGTGGTGGGAGCAGCCTGGTCCTGGTGCCAGAACATCAAGTCTGAGCTCAGGCTATAGCTCCTGCTGCCCCTCTTGCCTCCTGGATGAGCAAATTCTTTTCTCAATGCTTTTCAGGGGAATCATTACCTTGTGCTCTGCTCTCCCCCTGCCAACAGTTGGGCTGGTTGCACTGGCAGTGCTGAGGAGGTCCCATGGGAGGGAAGGGGTGGGGAAAGCCCTCTTAGGGGAGATGTCAGCATCCAGACACAACCCTGAGAGCTCCCTTCTCAGGGTCCTCTCCCAGCTGGAGATGTAAAGAGCAAGAGCAGCGTGTGTGGTGCACTCTACTCAGGAAATGTACTTATTTCTAATGATAATATTTAGAAATTAGATTGCCATCTGATTAGGGCAGGACCTACAGAGAGCTGTGCAGCAGTTAGCATATTGCTGGTCATAAGGGGTAATAACTAACACAGGGAGATGATGATAATGCCAGCAATTGAGTGCAGGATTTAAGAGATAAGCAGTGTTTTCAGTTTAGAGCCATTCCTCCTTGTCCTGTCCCTCCAGGCCGTTGTCCAAAGTCTCTCTCCAGCTCTCTTGGAGTCCCCTTAGGCACTGGAAGGGGATCTAAGGTCTTTTTGGAGCTGAACACCCTCAACTCTCTCAGCCTGCCTCCAGAGCAGAGGTTCTCCAGCCCTTGGAGCATCTTTGTGGCCTCCTCTGGACTTGCTCCAGCAGCTCCATGTCCTTCTGATGTTGGAGGCCCCAGAGCTGGGTGCAGCTGCAGGTAGAAGCCAAGTAGTATGTCAGAAGCAGAAATTCTCCCTCCTGGGAAGAAGAGAGCAGAAGCACCAACCCACCAGCTGAGCAGAGCCTGCAAAACAACTGCAGCTGTTTCCAGCCTGCAGCCAAATTTTGGATGTGCTCCCTTCCTTCTCCAGCAAGGGAGATGGGAACAAATAAGCTTGTAAATAAAGAAATAAAGTGGAACTGGTGTGTGCAGACAGTACCACTGCACGTGTGTAACACACCAACACACAGCCAGGGGCTGGGGCTGCTGGAGATGTTTTCAGCCAGGCTGCCAAGAGCTGAAAAGACAGGAATTTGGGGAGACAGGGAAAAGAGGGAGGGCGTTGCAGCCTGATGGAAACCCCGGCAGCACCTTAACCCTGTCAGCACGGGCTGGCATCACCCAGAGGATTTGCTTCAGTGATGGGAAGTGGCAAGAGAAGGCAATGCTTTATCAGTGCTGGGTTATGAAAGGACAGGCAGCTGAAGGCAATGGGCTATTGTCTGAAAGATGAAATTTATTACAGGGCACCACACAAAGCCTAAATTAGGCTATCCAGGAAAAGGGAAAAAACCTCTTGGTGTGTGTGATATGTATGCAGAGCTTGTCATATCGAGTAATGTAGTGCAATAAGGCTGAACCAGGCAGTAATGGGCTGCGTGGCTGCTGCTCTGCTTCTTTCTCTCTGTGTTTTTGTTGTCGTTGTTACAGCAGGACCTTAATGGGGTTCTTTAAACAGATGCTTGAGGAGTCGTAATCCAGAAAGCAGTGATTAAAAAAAAAAAAAAAAAAAAAAAAAGGAGGGGAAAAAAAAAAAAATGGAG
>VYZS01057460.1:0-16746 GCA_013400695.1 Neodrepanis coruscans | reverse complement strand
GCTGAACACCCTCAACTCTCTCAGCCTGCCTCCAGAGCAGAGGTTCTCCAGCCCTTGGAGCATCTTTGTGGCCTCCTCTGGACTTGCTCCAGCAGCTCCATGTCCTTCTGATGTTGGAGGCCCCAGAGCTGGGTGCAGCTGCAGGTAGAAGCCAAGTAGTATGTCAGAAGCAGAAATTCTCCCTCCTGGGAAGAAGAGAGCAGAAGCACCAACCCACCAGCTGAGCAGAGCCTGCAAAACAACTGCAGCTGTTTCCAGCCTGCAGCCAAATTTTGGATGTGCTCCCTTCCTTCTCCAGCAAGGGAGATGGGAACAAATAAGCTTGTAAATAAAGAAATAAAGTGGAACTGGTGTGTGCAGACAGTACCACTGCACGTGTGTAACACACCAACACACAGCCAGGGGCTGGGGCTGCTGGAGATGTTTTCAGCCAGGCTGCAAAGAGCTGAAAAGACAGGAATTTGGGGAGACAGGGAAAAGAGGGAGGGCGTTGCAGCCTGATGGAAACCCCGGCAGCACCTTAACCCTGTCAGCACGGGCTGGCATCACCCAGAGGATTTGCTTCAGTGATGGGAAGTGGCAAGAGAAGGCAATGCTTTATCAGTGCTGGGTTATGAAAGGACAGGCAGCTGAAGGCAATGGGCTATTGTCTGAAAGATGAAATTTATTACAGGGCACCACACAAAGCCTAAATTAGGCTATCCAGGAAAAGGGAAAAAACCTCTTGGTGTGTGTGATATGTATGCAGAGCTTGTCATATCGAGTAATGTAGTGCAATAAGGCTGAACCAGGCAGTAATGGGCTGCGTGGCTGCTGCTCTGCTTCTTTCTCTCTGTGTTTTTGTTGTCGTTGTTACAGCAGGACCTTAATGGGGTTCTTTAAACAGATGCTTGAGGAGTCGTAATCCAGAAAGCAGTGATTAAAAAAAAAAAAAGAAAAAAGAGAGAGAGAGAAAGAAAAAAGAATGGAGAAAGGGGGGGGAAAGAGATAGGAAAAAAATGCTAAAAGCACAAGATTGGCAGAAATCATTTTTCAAAAGAAAAGAGCTTGGGGGTGGGGACGAGCAGGGAGAAGACTGTCAGGCTGTGGAAAAGTTTAATAAATTCCATGTCACTCTAAAGACCGTCATGTGCAGAGTTGCCCAAGGCCAATAAAACCCGATAAACCTCTGATAGGCTGGCTCTGCTGCACGGGCACGCATTATTGCTTTGATACCTTACACAAAAATAGGGTGCTTTTTTGTTGTTTTTGATATGGTAAGAGGCCTTGCAGTGTGCTGTTCTTTATAAGAGATATATATAAAATCCATGATAAAAACACCAAAGGATTTAAGTGTGTAGCTGTCATCAGTTACTATTTAACTGAGCGAAACATGTTAAAAGCAGCAACAATACAATATAGCAGTGAACGCATGAGAGCTCAGGCAATCTTCCTCCCACATTTAAGAGAAAGTGCTTTTCAAAACTGTAATCTTGGTCGGATTCGTGGGGAGGGGAAGAGGGGAAGATGAAGAAAGCAGGGAGAAACATCTCTTATTTTTGTTTAATTTCAGCAAGTCATTTATTTGCCTGATGTTGCAAACCCTGGAGCATTTGCTTGATTTTTCTCCCAGGAATGGCTTGGCTGAACAAATGTGTTAAGGGCTGAGATCAGCTTGGCTCTCACTGCAGGATGGGGATTTCATGTGCCAGTTCAGGATGCAGCATCCACCAGCCTCGGGAGCGGCAGCCTCACTTGTGTTTTTACCTTTGAGTGGTTCAGCCAAGCTCTCCCAGCCATTATTTCCCTCTGTGGTCCTTGTGAAAGCACGGGGGTGATGTTCAGGACATGTTGCAGAGGTCACCATTCCCAGTGCACACATGTGGTTAATGTACTGAAAAAGACTGAGGTTGCTGGAGCAACAGAATATCTGGTGGGTTTACCTTGTTGGGAATCAAGACAACGTTTTCACCAGCTTCAGTGCAGTTTTAGGCCTTGCCTGTGATCCCTGAACTTTGAAATTTCCTGGGAATCACCATTAAAATGGGGTGGATCTTCTCCTGCCCAGGGCTGACCAGTAGTCCCAGACTAGCCTGGGATGAACCCCAGTCTGCCTTGGTGTCCTTCTGAACTACAAGTAAAACTAAAGGATACAGAGTGGGCAGGGAAAATAACCCAGATGGGCATTTTGGGGCTGTGGTGGTGGGGAAGATTAGGCCCAGAGAGAGGTCTCCAGGCCCTTTTCCTTGCCCTGGAGAAGGCTGACAGCAGTGCTGGGGAGCTGGATCCCCACTGTCCTTCTGTGCAGCACCACCAGTTCTCTTTTTATTACCCAGTTTTTCCATTTACTGCTGTTTGTTGTGTTGGTACCTGGAAGGCACATGAGTCACGATGCAAACAAGCCCAGTGCCAAACAGATTGATATGTTGGTTTTAATGGTTGTCTCTCTAAAGAGCTGAAAGTCACAACCATGAGCTGGAACAAGGGCAGGAACCTGCAGAGATCTGAGATTGGTCAGACAGGGAATATGGCTCCCCCCGAGCCCTGTGCCTGAATTTCCACATAATTTCCCATACATTCATCCCTTGGGGAAGCTGAAGTTTTGCAGGTTTGGGTGTTTTTACAAAGCTGAATAGTTTGAATGTTTGGGCAAGAGCAGCTTGGTTGGCTGCAGCAGGCAAGGCAGTATAAGAAAATCTTTCTTTGAATTGCTATATAAAAAATACTTGCAGGGTTTCTTTTCCAAAAGATGAAATTTGGCCAGTGAAGACCTGTTGTTGAGAAATGCTTCTCATTGTTCTGAAAGAAATTGATTTTGATTTGTCTGAGTTATGAACCTTTGATAATCATATGCTCATCAGAGTCAATACATTTTTCTTCTGAACTCACAGCTGTTTTCTATAGTTTTCTCCCTCATCCAGACACACATTTCACAGGGAAAAACATGACTCCAGAAAAATCCTCTTCTTCCCTTAGTGCTGTAGTCATTGGGAATGTCCTTACTTCCAGTTTTCAAAATGCACAAATACAGGATCATTAAATGAGGGGGGTGGGGTGGGGAGTGGTGCCTATTTCCACCCTCTGGAGAGTATTGACTTTTCTTTCTGAAGTGTTTTTGGAGCAAAAGTTACACAGCTTGAAGTTTAATTCCAACACCTTGGAAGGTTCAGGGCAAATCCTCCTTTCTGGGGAACTCTGAGTCATCCAACCTCTTTGCTTCTCCCTGTCCAAACAGAGCCAGGACTTTGTCTTTTCTGCTTTTGTCTGTTAAAAAACCTACAAAACCTTATGGGCCTGGAAAATGCAGTCCTGGATGATCTCTCTCTGGTATTGTATTTGCAGTATTCTACAAAGAGGAGAAATTGTGGCTTTATCCTACGGGTTGCTTCTGGTCAGATAAACAGTGATTTCCTGGCAACATTCCTGTTTGCATAAAGCTTTAGCTCACATCTCCTCGGGCTTCCTTCATTGAGCTACAATTCAGCTCAATGTAAGGAGGATGTGCTTATACACACACTTGCAGAACGTGAAGGAAAGAATCTGGAAATGTTTAATGTTGTCCACATATCAGCAGTGCTCACTCTGTTCATCATAATCCCATTTTCTGCCTCAGACGTGTCATTACTGCCCACCGGATTTGGGGAGATAGCAGCAGGAAATGAGCTGGAAAAACATCAGACAGTTTGGGTCTTTTTTTAAAAAGTCATTAACACCTTTAATATATTTAATGAACTGCAAGCAGCTCTCGGAATGGAGAAGGATAAATTCACTGTGAGTATGACAGTGAAGTAAGGCTCTGCAGAAAGGCAGGAGGGAAGTGCTGGGTTTATCTGTGCTGAACTGGAAGGCAAGGAGAGCTGAGGGTGAGCCCTGTCCAGAGGCCTAAAGAAAAGATGGGAAATAAAAAATGCAGGAGAGTGGGGTTCCCTCTCCCCAGAGCCTTCCACAGGCAAAGAGATGTTCAGGGTGGCTTCTCTGTGTGCTCTCCTACCCCAGCAACATTGCAGTGCTTGCAAAGGTGTTGTCTCAATGGAGATACACCACCACTTGCCCGTTATACACATCTGGGGGAAATACAGCATCACCTGCCCGTTGTGCAGGCTCAGCTGAGCCCACCCACGTTTGCTATTTGCAGCCTTCTGAAGCAGACTGGAAAAGAGAGGTGAAGCCAAGGTGTTACCCCAGGTTGAGCCCAATTCCTCACTGCCCACAATCCTCTGAACTGGCAACTATAAAACTCAACACACCTTAGCCATTGTTAGGTTGGGGCAATACATCCCAGGAGAGCCCCTGCTGCAGATTCATGCTGGCCAAAGCTCAGGGACTTCTGTTCCAACGCCACCAGCTACCAGACCCCTGGGAGCTGCCCACAGGCTCTGCCACTGCTCTCTCCTGTGCTGGCTCTGAACTTATCTGATTGTGATAAAGCACTGGAGGTATTGTTGCTCTTATGTACCTGCTGTGCTGTCTGCACACCTACAAATGCATCTAATTTGCAGCACATCTCTCATGTGGGAAGAGGTATTTATCCTTCTGACAGGCAGAGAGGGGCCAAGAGACTTGTCCAAAGCATGGAATGAGTCTCTGAATTAACAGGGACTCAACCCAGACCTGAACTGGTGCCCCAGCTCCTGGCACACACACCCTGCCTGCTGGCAGCTGCTGAAGCATGAGGGGGAGAGGAGAGCAATTTGTTTTGCAGGTTGCTTACAGGCTCTTTTTGGTTTTTGCAGTGCTTTAGTATTTGAAATTGTCTGGGCTATCATGTCTCACTCCCTTAGGGCTCCCAAGGGTGGCAGAGGTAGGAAGGTGGGATGAAGGGGTGCCACAGGCTCACAGGAGCAGCACTGGGGGCTGCCCAGGGGCTTTGCTGCACAGCCCTGCTGGCAACAAGCACTGGCTCTGGACTGGATCTGGGCTCCCTTCCAGGCCAGGGAGGGCTTACAGGATTTAACAGGCATAAGCTACAGTGCCACCTCCCTGCTCTCTTGACCCTTTCCATCTTGACCCAGTCAGCCTGGTTCAAACCTGTCACCTCCCCAGTTTGTCCCATGTGCTGCATCTCCTGTCCCACCACAGTTGCTGCCCCTTGGGCATCTTATCTTGGTTCTTCCCTTCCCTCACCCATTTCCCCTTCCCTCTTTCCCCCATCCACCTTGTCAGTCTCAGTCCTCCCCTCTCTGGCTCTTTCCCCCACCCCATCTCTGCATCAAAACAGTCTCCAGCACCCAGAGGGGGCAGCCCTGCCTCCTGCCTTGCCTTTGTGCAGCTTCTCATCTGGACAGTGAAAAGCATGTGGCTGATGTAAGGCCTTGGCCACCACACTCTGAACTTCAAGATCCTTCTCCAAAGCATGAAAAATTGCCCAAAAATTCCTATCCAATTGCCCACATTTCCTACCAACATAATTCTCCCCCCGAAACCAGCTGGGCTGCAGAGACTGAAGGTGGTGGTGGGACAGTTGGAGAGGCACACACTTAGTGCAGAAAGTTTCAACCCAAACAATTAAATCCCTGGAAGAATTTCCAAAAGCGCCTAAGCAGGTTACATGCCTAATTCTCAGAGCCCAATGGGACTTGGACATCTAATCTTCTTAGCTGCTTTTGAAAATCTTTGCCAGGTGCCTGTTTGCAGGTTTAGGTGCCCTAAAACCTTTGCAAGTCTGAGCTGTAGAGTGTGGTCAGTTTGGGTCAGAGCAGAATTGCGGCAAATCCCATCTGGAGACAGTTATTTGGGCTTAAATCTGAGCTGGGCAACCAGCGGGGTCCCAAGCCCTGCTGAGGGACACCATATGTCCTTTGTCATTTTGCTTTATTCTACTTTTGGCAGACTTATCACGAGGAAGGCAGAAAGGCAGAGCCTTCCCATGTCTGCCCCTGCCCAGAGTGTCAGTTCTGTCAGATACCACAAGAAGAGACTCAGCTGTCAAAAGCAGTCACCATGCTGTATTATTTTGGCAAATCTGATCCGTGATGACCATTGCTTTATGGGACTAAAGCTTCAAGTCAGGAGGAGCAAAGGCAAAGCTTCCAAGCAAGAACATTGCCTTGTTGAAACTTGAACAGAGCAGCTCTTCATGCAGTAGCAATGCTTCTGTCCTTTCACTGCTGTTGAAAATCAGAAACTGCCCATGTAGTCACTGTGCAAAGCACAGTGGCCTAAACTACTGATGGAAGGAGAAACATGGACTTTTTGCAGCTTTGGGAAATCAGGCCACAGGTTTTTAGTTTAAAACACAGGCCTATGGGAAAGACTTGGCTGTAACACACCGAGGACAATTCCCAACAGTCACTGCCATTGGGCAGTGTCCAGTAGTGTCGGGCAGTGTCCTGTGTCCAGCTCCTGAGTCACTTGAAAGCTGTCCTTTCTCAGGAGATCAACATCAGTGCCCAGGGTGCACTGGGATGCCCACAGTGCCACACCCAACCCCCAAGCCCAGAGGGCCTCCCTCTACTGGGACACTGACCCCCCCCTTTATCTAATCCTACCCCACCCCCAAAAAGTGACCCCATTTTCTGAGAAATTATTTCCAGTGCAGTAATTGCAGGCTGGAAATTAGACCCCAGTCTTCAAAGAGCGGGCTCTGAAGTGCACATTAGCTCTCTGCCAGGATGAGCCATCGTACCAGTCCCTGCTCGTCTCCTGCCTGAAATTATGTTTGACTACAGGGCATGAAATGTTATTCATCCTTCCCCATCTCCCTCCCATCCATTTCTATTCAGATTCAGCACTGAGTGGTGGTAGCAGCAGCAGGTATATGAAAAGGATTTTCAGGTGTTCATGTGTCTTTTCTTTCTTTTTTTTTCCTCCAGTTTCCCTTTTATACATGAGAAAGCAGCATGAAAGGCAAAGCAAATGAGAATGGGAAAAGAAAGTGTTGGATTTAAAGCAATCTGTTAACATGGGGGAGTTTATTATCTGAAAAGACGAGGCCGTGGTGTGTCAGACAGCATGGGGTGAGTGGCAGAGTGGCCCCAAGAGCCTCCTCTCTGATGGCCATGGTCAAGGCTGGCTTGGAAAGGTTGGTGCAGAGGCAGCTGATGGGCACGAGGTTAATTCTCATTTCACTCCCTGGCAGTAGCAATTTCACGGATCTCGTCATCTGTGGACAGTTGCAGAAAGGAGAGATCAGAAATGACAAATATCTACATTACCTTCAGAGATTAAAATGCCACCAAATGTTCTTTTAATATGAAACTGCTGGTGGTTCTGGGATTTGGTTTGTATAAGAGACCATTTTTGGTTTGGGATTTTTTTTTGTATTTTATTTTTAAAGAACAAAACACACTGAAAAAAAAAAATGCAGAGGTAGCTGGAATTCAGAGGCTGCCATGAAAAGCAGACTGGATATCTGGGCTGGACATCTCCCATCTAGCATGGTTAATTGATAATCATGTATTTTTCTCACCAGTCAAAAACAGAGTTAGTTTTAAAAAGAAAGAACTGGCTCTTGCCATTTTCTTGTCAGTGTTATCTCATTAGGATCAATACTTTTCTTCGCTTTTCTATAAGCCTGGGAAAATCAGGGGGATGGATTTCCTCTAACAGGATAAAATCCTTGCAAAGGACTTTGGAGAGGTGAGATAAGAAATTAACATTAAGAAACGTGATTGGTATCATATGCAGGGGTTTTGCTTCTGAAACCTACCTGAAGCTTGTTTTCCAGCGCATTTACATTTCGAACGAGCTGTAGCTCTTGCTGATTTGAAGCTGCAGGGTGTAAAAAACCCCCGGGGTTTTGCTTTGCTGAGAATTGCCTGTCTCTGCATGTAAGAAATCCGGTGTGATGCCGACCTTGAGGCTCACCCGGGACTGGATGGGACCAAGGGAAAAGAGGCAGGAGGGCATGGAGGACACGCAGAAGTTGTGTGGTTGTGATCCTGCTCGGGGTAAATTAAAACTGAGCTGTACGAGGCTTTTATTTCATTGTCCCTGCTGGGGAGAAGCAGTAGAGATCCCTGATGGACGAGTAGTCCTCTGTCCTCTGGATCCAGAGGGTGGTTTAAGTTATTTTTCTTTGTGTCTTTCCCTCCTCCTACATCCCTGTTCCTCGGTAGCTGCCGCCAGGTCTGTTCTTGTGCTGTGGGAGAAGAGGGAAGGGGAGCGAGGGAACCAGGGCAGGGTCTGGACCAGGCCCTGGTGTGCAGAGCATCAGCAGAGGAGGAAGGTGAGGAAGAGATGCACAGAGAGCATCCCCTCACTGCCCTCCCCACTGCACTGGCTCTCCAGGCTCTCCTGCAGCTCCCTGGAGTGTGCTGGTGTTCGCTGCTGGAGGTCAGGACACATCATAAATCAAAACCTTCATGAGCCCTTTGATTAATGCCCAGGGAAGCAGGAGATGGCATTGTTGGTGTCCTCAGCCTGGGAGGTGGTGGCAGAGATGAATCTAGAGGGCTGGCACAATTAGCATTTGGGGAGCAGTGTGGGTACAGCCAGGGCAGCGTTTGGTCAGGGCAGGAGAAAGGGGGGGGGTCATTTCTTCCCCCCAGCACAGCAGCACTCTGTGGCTTGTAAAGGTGTAGGAAGCAACCTGGGCCAAGTCCTTGGACGTGCCCTGAGCAAGGAAAATTCAAGGCATTTAAAGAGAAGAGACAGGGTGACTCTCCAGGAATTTAAGGGGAGTCCTTCTGGTTTGGCTCAGAGAGAAACCAGGAGATGGAAAATGTAATGGGAAGGTGATGGAGGCTGGCTGATGGGGGTGGGAGCTGACAGCTCAGTAGCAAATGAGACATGACAGAAAGGGGGGAGATAATTTAACAGGCTTGGCCTGATATTGTCCTTCATAGTCATGTCTTGATTTTCTCTTGCTTTAGATTTGTCAGATCTGATTTTACACAGAAGATGGGGGGGGAGAGAATGGTCTGTACTGCACGTGCTGCACAGAGGTGCCCGTGCAGCCGCCTGTTGCTCTTCCAATCCACAAGCATGCAAGAAACATTCGGTTTTAAATGGCTGAAAGTATTTTCGTGCTGTTAAAATGACCTCTTCTTCGCCATGTGCCTTCTTGAGAGCTGTTATGCTATTTTTGCTCTGAATTTCAAAACAAATCCCACCCCCTAAGGCAGAAAGCAAGAGCAGTAACCGTCAGGAGCTGTCAGCTTCACTGAACTAACTGAAAACTGAGATTTACAAAAAAACCCTTTGACTTCTGGTGTTCACCTCGAAGCAACAGGCTGCAGAACCCCCTCCCTCTGAGGCTTGGCAGCTCCCCTGCTGCAGGAGATGTTTGTTGTGGAACAAGGGGGAGGTTGAGGTGGGGGTCATGTTCTGTTTGTGCCTCACACAGGCTCATGAACAGCCGTGTCTCCACGGCTTCATCCTGCAGCCCAGCCCACCAGGCTCCTGCATCAGGTGTTTGGGGTATCTTGAGGTTGAGGTATAAATCTGTTCCCTGAAACCTGCTGGATACCAACTTTTCCAGCAGGAGGGAATGCCATGAGCTCCCCTTCATGACAGCATCTCCCATCTGCTTGTCCAGAGGACCTTGATGGTGGGTGATGGTGGGGATGAAGGGTGGTGCCTAAAAGCAGTGCAGACTGCAGTCCCCAGGTTAACCACAGGTCAGGTGCCCCTCTTTTAGTTCCATATAAAATAATAACAGAAAATACAATATATAATAATATAAAATAATAACAGTAAATAAATAGTAAAAATCTGAGCTGCTTTTAATTTTTAACCAAAGCAGTCACATAAAATAACTTCTTAAGCCCTTTGCCTATGGCAAATTCCTTAGAAAGACATAAAAGACAAACTCTAATTTTCCTCCCTGGCCTTTTTTATGGCTGTTGCCTGGCATAGGTCCTAAGCCACAGATTCTTGCAGCTTTGGAGGATGATCTTTCCTTGGAAGGCAGGTCATGCCTACAGAAACTGTAAAGCCAAAGGCAGAGCACTGCTGGCAACCAGGACCTCTCAGGAAAGAGCTGCTGCTGGGAGAGGTTAGAATTGCCATTTCCCTGTAGATATTTCCTTTAGTCTCTTCAGGACAGGCTCTCCTGAGCTCCAGCTGAGACATGAAGCCACTGCTCATGGCACAGATTGGGCACAAACCTGCAGGAGCTCTGATGGGGCACATGCAGCTCCGCAGCAATTTAAGAACCATTCCCCAAATCCCAACCTCCTGGACTGAGCCAGATGGAGATTAGAAGGGGTTTGCCACAAAAAAAAAAACAACCCAACAACCAAGACATGTTCTGGTGGTGAATTTAGTGATCACAGAAGTGGCTGATTAAAGAGAGGGGTGAAGCCTGGCTGTCAAGCACCCATTAATAACTGCTCCAGTAGAGCAGAGCTGCAGGGAGGGAGGGCAGGCAGGACCTCCAGAGCCATACTCAGACACTGACAAAACCCATGCTGGAATTAAACCCTGTTTGCTGGCCCTGGATCTGAATTAAACCTCATGCACATAATACAATGAGGAGATGCTGAGGTACTGAGATGCTTTTTTCCCCAGGCACTGCTTGCTGGGACAATCCTCCAGGAGAATGGAGCTCTTTGGTGTCCACAGCAGGGATGGGCATCACCAGGCAGCCCTGCCGTGTTGCCTGCCTGCTCTGGCAGCCCTGGTGCCACTCAGTTTATTAGCAGCCTGGCCCAAGCTAAATTTTAATTATACATGCCTCTCTGATGCCCACTTAAATAGGCTGGATAGGCTGCCCGAGGATCCAGCACATGAGGAAGGTGAGATCTTTTCTTAAAAGGACATTGCCCAGTGATTTTTCACAACGCTTTGAACAGTTTTGCTGATTCTTTTATTTTTAATTGGTTCCCCTTGGAAAACTCGTGCTGAAATGTGTGTCCTTTCATCATTTTGTGCCGCCGTTGATGCCAGCAGTGTGCTCAGAACTGTGTGGGGTGTGCAAGGAGATGGGGTCGCCTCAAATATCCCGCCCATAAACTAGGTCAGCCTTTGACAAAGAGATTTTAGCCGGCAGTGGGTCTGGTGCTGACATCCCATTGTAAAGTCAATGGGGATGGTTATGGGGAGGTTTGGTTTGAAGAGCCCCATGGAAAGGTTTTCCTTATCCTGAGCAGCACCCTTTGCCTCCAGGGGAGGTGGTGTGGGGTCATGGGGGGTCTGCAGCCATTTAACTGGAACAAAGCCTGACTTGAAATGCCCAGGAAGGTCTGCTGCAGTGTGGGGAAGGACAAAGTTAGAACTGCCAGCATTGTGTGCTGGGGTTAGATGAGGCTGGACCTGCCCTGCTGTGGGTGCTGGAGCTGGGACAGCAGCACCTTCCACCCACCATCCCCAGGCAGGGACCTTCCAGGCCAAGGAAAGCCCTTGGGCAACATTTTAGGGGTTATATCACTGGGTCTTCTTATACTTGGGCTCCACACTGGCTCTATTTGGGAAGTCCCCTATGTGCACTGTCCTCTGAGCCGTGGGGTGAGACCTGATCATAGTCCATGGGGCTGCCTCTCATCCTGATTCTGGCTCCCACCATAACATCCCCAGTCTGGGACCTGCCACCATCCCCATCAACCTTATTTGTGGCTTCAGGGACACAGTTTACAGGTGCTTGTCTTGTGACAGGAAGGAGGGTTGTCCCTGAGAGCAGCAGGAGCCTGGCACTAAAGGAGGGAGAAGAGATACAAGGGGATAGAAGCTTGATTTTTTTTCTTCATTATTTTTAGAAAATGGTGATATGCAAAATGCCTTATTTCCTTCACTTATGGTCAGTGGTCACAAGCAGTGCTGGCCCTGTCAGTGCATCCAGGATGAGCCTTGTGATGCTGCTCAGAGCTTGGGAATTAAACTGCAGTCAACCCCAGAGGGGCTCAGCACCAGCTGCTGTGATCAGGGACAGGTCTGGAGAGGCAGCAGCAGGAAGGAGAGCACCCCCAGCATCTCTCTGCAGTGCTGGGAAGCAGAAACCCACTGAGGGAAGCTTCTGGAGCTGGCTGGGGATGGAGCCTGCAGCCAGAAACATCTCCATGCCCCTCCACCTCCATTTTGCCTGCTGCTATAGACATGCCTTTAACTAGTCTTTAAAGATAATAAAAGGACTTACAAAGCTTAATATGAGTCAAAGTGTTTTCAAGAAATGTCAGCTGCCACATGTCTCTATTTAAATAGGGAAAGGGGTTTTTTTTCCCATCTGTAAAGCACAAAACCACACCGCTGTGTTAATTCATGAAAATGCCATGGAAAGTGGTGGTGAGAAGTAAAAAGGGAAAAATGACCAGGTCAGCTCCACTGCCAAGGATGAGTGAAGTGCTGAAAGGCTGAATAGAAAACGTGGTGTTTGAAGAGATTTGGTGCCAGATTTAACGCCTTCCTTCCCTCTGTAGTTCCTCTGCTATTGTGTTGCACACGATGGGCACTCGAGCAGAGGCACGGCCTCTGTCCATGCACTCCAGCCAGGCACGTTTGTACCTTCATCAGAAAAGAAATATGCAAAAAATGAATTTTTTTTTCTTTTTTTCTGAGTAAGTGACATTTTGCTTTAATAGCCTTTATCTCCTGTCATTGTGCAACACATTTTATGCCCAGCTCTGACCTGCCTTCTGGACCCTGCAGCTTCAGGGTGTTTCCCAGGTCTCAGTGCTCCCTCCAGCATAAGCCACAGGATTTTCTTTGCATGTGGGGAAACGGCTGCACAGCTTTGACCAGGGAGACTGGATGTTCCTTTGAGCAAGAAAACCCTCCCTCTGTGGCAGGAGAGGACCTGCAGTCCTGGGGTTGTGCTCCAGAATTACACACGACACTGGAGCCAGGGTCTAGGAGCTGGGAGCAGGGAGCAGGGAGCCAGGAGCTGGGAGCAGGGAGCCTTCAGCCCCAGTGGCTGTTTGCACAGTGCAAATCTATTAACTGAGTTACTGCCGTAATTTCCTAATGGGATGGGGAGTGCTCAGGAAATGATAGAACCATATAATTAAACCAAGTCTATCTGAAGATCTTCTATTACACCATGGTAATTTCTGGATCTTCTTTCCCTTTTTTAGAAGTCGGAGAGAAGGGAGATGTGAGCGTGGTGCTTTTCTCCTGAAGACTTAGGTAGCACACCCTCATGGTAATAAATCTCTGCATATTTATGATCCAGGGAAGTTAACCTTCCAAATCAGATTACACAGATAATTCTATGCCTTGCCTTTACCTGACTGGCAGGAAGGAGAGCTGCTAGGGAAGAGGCACATATTCCAGCATTGGAATATGTTGTGTATAGGAATTTAGCAACATCTTTCTGAATAAATGGAGAGCTCTCCTTTGGGACTCACTGTTTTTTATTGCAGAAGCTATTAAAAAGCTATGAGAGCAGCAGGGATCAGGGCAGCAGGTTTTGTCTATTTGCAGAGGGTACTTAACCTGGTTATTTAGAGTCCAGCTGTAGATGTTCCTCCATATTCCTGAACTGCAAAGAGTAAAAGCCACAGCAGTTTGCAAATTCTCCTTCCATACTCCACTTCCAGGACTTACTGTTCTCTGACCATTGCTCAGGGTTGCAATTCTGACATTGCTCAGACCTGCAGCAGGTCTGCCAATACCTGGTGTGATCAAACACCGCAAGACCCAGGAAAACCTGGCAGCAGATACACAATATTCCCACTGAAGCAGCCAGGAGCCAACATTTTAAGGACAAAGCCAGACAGCCCAGGTTTTGCTTGAGAAAAAGCCCCATGGAAGATGCCAGGAGACTGACAATTGGTGCTGTGCACAAAACAGAGTTGTCTCCTTTAGGGTTATTCTGGGCACAAGCCCTTTGGTGATTGATGTCTGACACCTTCAATGCAAAGTTCCTCTTCACTGGATCTTGTTTTTGACAATGCAGCCTTTCACTCTGGCAAGGCTCACTTGGGGCTTGTGCAGACTTTGCCCATCCAGGCAGCTCAGAATAAAGCAGTGGTCACAATGCACTGAGGAAAATTCATCTGCACTGGAAAAAATCCCACTTTTGCCTGGTCTTTAGAGTTAGACTGATCTCCAAACTCCTGCATTAACAGTCTCCTCCTCACTGGGAATATCAGCTTTTCTTAGATCCTTTTTCAATTTACAATGTTTTTGCTGTGACAAGGTAAACAGTTACTTAATGCAAACAGATATTTTATGGCAAGGAGGGATCTGAGATGCAAAACTCAGACTCATAAGAAAGCAAAACATCTCCAGAGTTGCATGGAATTTGATTCAAGGCTCCCAGGATTATAATGGGACAAGAAGAATGGCAGATTTGCATGCCTCTTCTTTTCTTTCAATCAAGTATTTCTTTATTTTGATGCAAATAAGTGATCCGTGACTGAGCAGCCGCTGGAGCACAGCTTGCTGAGATCTGTGCAAGGGCTCTGTACATCTCATTGGCAGCTGGCAGGGTCCTTTATTGTCCCATAACTCTTCCACCAACATCCCACATCCTTTTCTTCTCTTTCTTTGAAAACTTTGCCTCTCCTTCTAATTAAATGGCTCTGCTCTCACATCAGCATCACTTGGTGGTACCAGACTCACAGCAGTCATATGAAAGGCGAAAGCTGCAGTGTTCTTTTTGAGGAGATACTGGGCACACTGGCTATTTGGGGTGAATTTTCCCTCCTCCACCCTATGTTAAGACACAGTTTCAGACAGGCTGGAACACAAGCAGAAATGCAGAACCTGATCTCTACCTTAACAGGGAGACTCATAGAGCAACTACCCAGGAAGTAAAACATGCAAACCTTCACCACAGCCTAATAATACTGGCTGAGGGTGGCAGATATGAGATTTCCTCATATAACCTTTACTGGTCAGTTCTGGAAAATAACAGATCCTGATGCCTGGGATTTCCTGAGTGGATGCTACAACCTGCCAGTTTTGCCATGGAGACAGTCCAAACCCCAAGAATTGGTTTAAGTCCAACAAACAACTTCCTCTAGAGATTTAATAGCCATTGGGATGTGGATCTCCAGAGATAATCTTAGAATCATTTAGGTTGGAAAAGGTCTTTATAATCATTGAGTCCAACCATTCCCCCAGTACTGCCAAGGCCACCACTAAACCATGTCCCCAAGTGCAAAATCTACACATCTTTTAAATCCCTCCAGGGATGGTGACTCCACCAATTCCCTGGGCAAGCATACAGCATATGGCAGGAAAAGATGGGAATCTGACAAAAACACCTCCCCCCTACATGAAATGAGTGTCACTACCACTAGGAAGGATGGGAAAAGAAAAATGAAAACAACTCAAACATGTAGAAGGCAGTGAGATCTCTGGAATCCCACAGCTACTTCAGTGCTGACGCTGAGATGGAAAATACTTGGCAAAGACAACCTTTAGACAAGCAGGATGTTATTCTGAATTCATCAGAACATTCAGAGGTTTGTGTTCTTAGGTTATTGGCATCCTGGGACTACAGATTACAGGGCTATAAATTTTTGTCATCAACTGTCATACAGATGACTGAAGTGCCCAGCTGGGACAACACACCACAGTCAGCTACAGCAGCACCCAGGACCTGTTCATCCAACATAACAGAGGAGCAATGGAATCCATCCAAACACTTGGATTAATATAGTAATAATGGAAAACAGATTTTGAAATAAAGTCTTTCAGCCAGCTCAGGGTTCCCTGCTGCAAAGAGTCCGAGCTGGAGGTTTGGTGGTGATGCCAAAGGGCACCTTCCCCACTGCTCAGTGCTTATGGTTCATACTGTACTGATTCATCTGCTGCTGGTTTCTTAGAGATGTGCTGTGGACTCTGTAAGAAAAAACAGTCTGGATTTCTGTGCTTGCCCATGGTTACTTTGCAAAGAGACTGCAGGTGCTTACAGTCTTTGTGCAAAATCCTCCCCTAACAATATATCTCAAAATTTTGTTTGTGCTAAGGAATTGTGATCCGTGTTGCAGCCTGACCCCTCCATCAGGAGTATCTATTGCGTGGACTTTATTAGGCTGGCAGACAGAAATGAGGTTAGGGAGGCTGCTCAAGAGCTGATGTGCTCCTTCATTTATAAATGCCCATGGAAGAGTGTCCTGAGAAGTGTAGATGCAACCTGCAAAAGCTCCAAGGACAGAAGTGAGGTAGAAATGAACAAATCAGCTATGAAAATTATGCCCTTGCCTTTCCACTTAGGAAAACATTATCCATGCACCCTAGTGGGGTCTGGATAATGATAAATGGGTGCTAATGCAAAGGACTAAGTAGGCCTGCCAGTCATGGTGTGTCCTACCCATTCTCTCCCCAGAATGTATCAGGAGCTTTGGGTTATGGGGGGGATCTTCATCCCCTTCATCACTTGTAGAAGAAAAATGAGAGGCATGTCTGGGTATGCAAGAGGCTCCCCAAAAGGCCATGTGAGCCGAGGCCACCTCTCATTCCCAGGGAGCCCCTGACACCATGGATTTTGCAACTTGCACTTTGGATGCAGCTCACCCAACTGCAATTAAACTTTTTAATACAGAAAAGCTGATAACCATCAGTGGAGAAACAGAGTCTTTGCCTTTGCTGTCACCATGGTGTGTGTCTGTGCTTTGCACCTCAGCCTTGCTGGAGTTTTGGTTCTCTTTCTTCACATGACTACAGCAGTATCTTTCTGCAAATTAATCTATTTTAGTGCTTTATTTTTTCCTGGAGATGTTCTCAACATCAAAACAAACCCAGTTTGTGGGTAAGGGTGTGATGGGGAGTGAGTTCTCTTAGCCAGTCCTCACTGTGAGCAGAAGTAGGGCTGAAGCAGAAAATGCCTGAATTTTAGTACAGTTTTGACCCAAACCTGCATCTCTTTCCAGATGGGATTAGCCAAACCAGTCCTCCAATCTCCAGGGCAGATTGTAACTTACTGGGAAAAAAAATAAAAAG
>VYZS01057459.1:2601-27555 GCA_013400695.1 Neodrepanis coruscans | reverse complement strand
CTGCACCACCTGCCTGCACCCAAAATCCCCAGCCATGGGCACCTTCCCAAGGGACCCTTCCAGTCCCAGGACTCTCCCTCACACTCTCTAGAAATCATTTTCTAACCACCTCATCATCCCAGCCCAGTTAAGCAGTAACTGGTTCTGGTACAGCTCAAATTCAGTCAGTGTTTCCATTGTAAACTTGTTTTTTCAGGTTTGCATAAAATTTATTGATGAAAGCCTGCTCTGAGCTGTAACCTGGCATGTGGATTTCCAGTCTGGGAACAGTTTTTATCCCCTTGTAATAATTATAAACCAACCTTAATTCAAACAAAGGGAAATGGCAGGTAATGTAAGACACAATTCAATAACTGCTGGCATTTTTAAGAAAAAATATCAAACTGTTACTTACTTGGCTCTGGTTCCTAAATACAGGGAAGGAGGAGGTTTCAGTGCATTTCAGACATTAAAAGTGACCTTATCTGATAAGTTGATTCTATGATTCTATTTTCTATCATAAAATACACAACTAAAATACCTGATACACTTGCTGGAGTTCCAGACTGAGCTGCACCTGCAGCCTCCCCTCCATCAGGGCCATCCCATGCACATGATTTTCATGAAATGCAGGACAGTGCCACAGACAGGGGATGGGAGGACACCAAGGCAAAGCACACTTGGAAGTGACAGGGCCAATGAAGTGAACAATGTATTCCTTAAAAATCGAGCTGCAGACTCAGTGCTGCAGCCATACCCTGGGAGCACATGGATAATCAAGGAAAAACAAACATGTGCCACATTTGACAGGGTCTGTTCTGCAGACCAGACCTCTGCAAAGCACCAAAAATCCACTATTTCCACAATTCTTCTCTCACTGATGCACTTTGTTTCAGGTGCTATAAGCAGGACCATCCCCTGAATTTACTGAGCAGAAGTGCACAGACAGCAGGATTTTCATGTTTTCAATGTCTGAGAACATGTAATGCCTTGGGCCTAATTTCAGTCTAGATTCCCTATGGCAGTCTAGATTCCATGTTCCCTGGTGATTCCACTGCTGCTCTGTTTCAAAGGGTCTGGACTTTTGGGTGCAGTTCCCAACAGGGCTGACCCCAGAGATCCAGCCCAGCTCTGCCATGGGATTCACTCACCACTTCCAACACAGATGCTGTTAAGGTGTGTTCAAATGCACACACAGTGCAGTGAGTGTTGGATTTGGCATCAGAATGTCTCTCTTAGATGCAAGAATGTGTAAAATCCAGGGCCAGACAGCTCCCTGCTGACTGCAGATCTGAGGAAGCTTATATGGGCCGTTGATTCCAGCAAACGCATGGAATATATTGTGCTTGTTAAATGTGTTCCCAAAATGCTCATTTCATGCAGAAACATGCAAATAAATGGTGCCTAGGGTTAAAACCTCCCACTTACAGTCAAATCCCTCCTCTTTGGAGGGATCTCCCAGCTCAGATGCTGCAGACCTTCAGCTGACCCGCCGTGCCTTTAGGAGGACAGAGAGTGCTGAAGGAGCAACTGTTTATCATGGAGGTTGTTCCTGGCAGTTCCTTGGAGATGGAGCTCTTCTCACCCTGCCCTTTTCTGCTGTACACCACATCAGACCAAAATTGAGAACTGTTCCTTGGGTTTATCATTGTACACAACCTTGCCAGGCTCCAAGTTCAAAAGGAAGCGAGAAGGGGTCAATTAAGACACATTCTTATGACAATCACACTACAAATCCAACATGTGCAAAAGGTGTGTGTGCTTGTGTACAAGACAAGGCACAGACACCAGCCATGGCCTGTACTGATCACAGGGATGACCACAAGTGTCACCTTAAAGCTTCCTGTCTCACAAATGCATTGAGAAACACTCCCATTCACCTTCTGACTTGATGTAAAACATTATCAGCAGGGATTTCCTGCAAACACCAGTCTGAAAACAGGAGCTGAACATGCCTTAGTGAAGGGCCATAACACTGCTGAGCCTCAGGGCACTGTGTGAGGGTTTAAAATATTAAATACTGGCTGCTGCCAGGCAGGGCCCTGTAACAGATGGAGCATTAGTTTTGTGTCTGTGCTCACACAATCCCAGAATAGTTTGGGTTGGAAGGGACTCCAAAAAAATGCTCATCTCTTTCCACCCCCTGCCATGGGCAGGGACACCTTCCACCATCCCAGGTTGCTCCAAGCCCCATCCAACCTGGACACTTCCAGGGATGGAGAATGAGTTGTAGTAAAATCAAACATGGTCACTTGACTGTGAGTGTAAAATGCTTTAGGTTTAACAGAAATGCTTCCACTTTCTACTCTTGCCTTTCTGGGAAAGCAAATCCACTTTGGGGAAGAACAAACCAGGGGCCCTGCCCAGCACCAGGACTGGGTGTGCATGAAGGACTGGGTGAATCAACTCTGATGACTGGATGTTATTTCTCTTTCAAACCAACCTTTTATACTTCTGTTACTACAACTGGGGCAGCAACAGGCACAGCAAAGTCCTCTAAGCACAAACCTCACCCAACAAAAAGCTACTCACAAGGTTTGTTTTGATTTTTTAAAGTTTACAGTTGCAAGAACAATTCAGATCGACTGGCTGTACTTACAAAACTGATAAAAGAGCATTCCACATGTTAACAGCAACATTAGGTGAAAAAATTATCTATAAAAATACCAGCCACATGCTAAATGAGGTGACATCAAGGCAATAAATAGCTCCATCTGTATGAAAGAGTTTGCAGAACAACCCAGAAGACGTCTCTGAACAAAAAAGTAACTATGGATAAAGCAGTGCTGGAAAAAAAAAAAGTGGGTTGGATTTAAAAAAAAAAAAGAAAAAGAAAAATCAGTTTTACATATTTTTCTGCGATCACTTTATAAATCTGCTGCACATTAGAAATCAGACACACATGTATGTTTTCCAAGGCCAGAGAGTGGAAGGTTTACATTTTAAGAGCGAAGTGCCTATTTGTGAATGGCAGCAGTGTACATTACAGGCAGTGTGAGAGGGTTAAACAGGACAGGCTCGACTCTTTATAAACTTTTGCCCTCTGGATATGTACTCATTGGCTGCCGTACAGCACTCGAGCTGTATTACACGCCTTAACGATATGGTTCAACTGTCGGTCAGGCTCGGGGCTGGCGCGGGGCCAGACCGCAATCAATGGGACACAAACCTCCCCCTTTCAGATCATCACGAAGGCTCATATTATCTCCTTTTTGTCGTGCTGGTTAAATTTATGGAGCAGAACCCCGAAGCTGCATTCCTTGGCCCGGGCCGGCCCACGCGGGCCTCCCTTTGTTTGGTACTGTAAGGAGCGTGCTTTGGAGGATCGCGGGGTTGTTAGTTCAGGCACTGACTGTTTGCTCATGACTGAAATGAAAAGAGTTCAGGGGAAGGGCAAAAGGACAGCACAAGTGTAAAACCCCATCCCAGCAGGCCCTGGGCTCCCATCTCTCTGCTCTGGACTGGGGCTGAACACAAAACCTGCCGGTAATGACAAAGGGCTGTCGAGTAACAGGTAAACAGCCCTGAGAACACACCTCGCCCTCAGCCCTCCTGCTTTCAAGTAAGCCTGTAATTGCCACATAAATATGAACCCCGGCTAAGCTGGCTCAAAGCACTGCTTAGAAGTGGTATTAGTTTTAAAGCAATGCTGTATCTCTTGGAAAATAAATGCTGTCAGTGCAAACGGCAGTACCTGACTGGCCACATGGTTTAGGTATTTCCACTGTTTTAAACATGGGGAGTGACCTCAGAGAACCTGAGCCCTGATATTTAGGACAGAGCGAGGAGGTCTAATAAGACACAAACCAACTGGAAATAATACTTTGGAGAGAGGATTTTCATTTTGCCTAAAACAGGCATTTCCTACATCCTTATTTTTGGTCTAAGGAAGGAAAAAGTCCAACTCTGTGTGTGCTCAGAGACTCTACTCAAAGCTTTGTTTCTGTGATAATTAAAGGCATTCCTTGATACAGGTCACAAACTGAAGGATGTAAAGAAACCTTTAAGATGACCTCAAGGCAAAATCACCAGGAGTGAAGGCAAACGTAAAAACAACTTGACAGACTATTCCAAATCCACACGAGAAAAGCAAATACAAACACAGAAAGCCTCAAGGACTCTCCGTGATTGTGCAGGTGACAGAAGGAGCCCAAGGACTCACTCTTCAACACAAAATATCCATGCTTATCTCCCTCACTGTTAAGACAAGGAAGACATTCCCAGGAATGGCCCAGACCTGTTGGACCAGACTTCACCCCTCTGGCAGCAGCAGCAGCTGTGTGAGGCCAGGAGGTCACACAGACCCTGCACTGGGGAGCAGCTCCTGCCATTTGTGCCTTGGAAAGAAGGAAATAAACAAATCCCATACTCCTCTTGCACTACACCAGTCTCATCTTTCCTGCTATTTTTATGAACTGGAAATCCTAGAAAATGGGCCAAAAGACTATGAAAACCCACAGAATGTGCAGTTTCCACCCAAGACAAGTGTCACATACAATACACAAGACAGCAGCATCCCGTAGCAGAGATGCTCTGATGTAAAAACCACATGAATGCCAGAGAACATGAACAGAGTAAAAGGTGTTCTTTTTCCCTTTTGGGCTTGGCATCCAAAAGCTCTGGCTGAAATAGAAAATAATTAGACAGAACATGCAGGCTCTAGAAATACAAGTATTTCCAGAGGACATAAAACTCTCTCCCTGTCCAGCTGCATTCCTGTGAGTTAACAGCCAAATGCTGTGAAGTGGGCACACAGAGTAAGAATTCCTCTTTGTGGAGCAAGTGCTTCATGTCATGCAAAGTTTTAAGCAGCAGAATAAATCTGTGGTAAATCCACCAAAGGATTTATCAGCTCTTCTCAGAAGGAAGTTTGTAGTTGTTTCTATTTCTGATGGACCACACCAGGCCAATGTGACAGTACCTTGGATTTAACCAAACTGGAAAACATTAGTCACCTCCTGAAATGTCCAGATGTCCCAAGAAACTTCCCCAAGGCCTCCAGAAGTGCTGCACTGGAAAGGGAACAAGTGCTATACCCATCTCCTCCTTCCACAGCAGACCAGCCTAATCCAACCCAACCCCTTTTCCTCACTGATCACTCCTTTTCCAAAGCAGATATTGCACACAAGGAACATCAGGGTGGATGTGGTGTCTGCTCTGAACACAGCCCAAGCAGCAGGAGCTGGGAAGGGCTCACTGGATGCAGCACCTTTCCTCAGGGATGGAAATTCATCTGCCCTCAATTTTAACTTATCAAGGCACTAGTAAATATTTTGGGTTTGTGGAGATTACCACAGTAAGAATTCTGCATTCTTTCATTGTTATGAAATTATTTGTTGCTGTTAATGAATGGACATCTAAAGAAAAAAAACCAATTTCACATTTATGCTCAGGTAACTCCTCAGCATTTCCCACTTCAATGTTTTCCACTTTCTCCATCTGTCCTCCCCTCACAAAATTCTCTTCCACATCCTCTCTCCCTCAACCATGGTCTGGGAGCATCCAGGGTATCTCTGTGCCCTCAGATGTCAAGTTAAATACTAATGTTTTAGTAGGAAATCCTTCTCACTCAGAGATTTAGAATGACAGCCAGTCCCTCACACAAAGCCTCCCTGTTTAGTGCCAACAGACGTGTCACCACTGCTGAACACAGGGACTGCACTTTCCTTAAGCCAGGTTTTTGTTTGGTTTAATACATTCTGTCATGGCAAAGTAAAAAGGCTTAAACACAAAAAGTTACACAAGTCTTAACTAAAGGTTTAGCCCTCCCTGTTGGAATTTAAACCATCTACAGCTTATTTCTTAAATGCAGGGTGCATAAAACCCCAGAGGCACAATGTGAGGGAGCTGTAATGAAGAGCCTCAGCAACCTGAGCCCTTGGGCTTGGCAAGGTGTCTATTTACAGACAGGTAAAGGGGGTTGTTCTGGGCTTTTCCAGCCTCAGACCCTGCTGCTCCAATTCTCACTCCTAAGCTCCAGAGGCTCATCAATGTAACATATGTAAAGTTTAAGATTAAACACTGCCTAACCCATAATGGCTTATTTTTCTCTTAAACCTCCCATTACATAAAAACATTCCTATAGAGCAGATGTGAAAGGAACCACATCTATATAATATTAATGAAGGATTATGTTGCTGCTGTAGGTCCAAACACTGTGGTTTTTACTTTCACTCTTTCCAAACAGTTAAACTGAGTCAAGGTCAGGGGCAAAGGCAACCAACTGCAGACAACTGAGTATTCCAAATATAAATGTGTCTAGTAGTGCAGACACCTAGGAGTACCCCCCTGGAAACATTATTCAGACAGAGAAAAAGGTAATTACAGTAATGCACAAAAAAAGGTTAGAGGTACAGGAGTTACCAACCCACTCAACTCTCTGAAAAGGAAAGGGAGAGGGATGTGTCAGTGCAGAGTTTGGATTGTCCAAATCACCTGGACTTCTGCTGGACACAAGCAGTGGACATGTACTGCTCTGGAAACTGTGACATTTTTATACATGTGGCTCTGGAATTACAGACTCTGCAATAAAATATGATTAAGCAAAGTCAGTGTTATAAAGGTTCATCTTTTACTGTATCCTGCAGGATAGAAAAATGCAACCATCAAAGCTACAGGCATCAGAGTTATTTTCCTCAATCATGCACAGCATGATTTTTTGTGAAGAACACAGCCTGTGCTCCCAAGGAATTGTCCTTCAGCTCTTTGTTCCAGAGGGGGGAAGCAAAGGGAACAAACTGTGAGGTGCTCAGGCTGTCAATGCTGGAGAAGGGCACAAAGAAAAACCTGCCCCACTGTACTTCTCACATGGAAGTTCTTGAGTTTAACTCCACTCTCCTTTATTTCTAAAGCCACACCCCTTTGAAAATGATATTTTTATTTCTTGAAATACTACCTTTTATTAACAAAAGACTGACTTCTTTAGGATTAGCCACTGTCTGAGGATGTGGAGCTTCAGAAGTGCAGTGAAATGTAGAGTAGCAGTGCACTCCATCCTCAGTTCTCCTGATTTTAGGCACTGCAGAAGAGTCACCACATGCCCCAACTGCTTGAATTCCTCTCATGGAGCTCTAAGGGGAAGCAATCTTTCCCTGCAGGAGGAGTGAGCATGCAAAGCAATGCTGACAGGATTCCACTCCCAGGCAAACACAATCACTACTTGAGACTTCCCTGACAAAAAGCCCTGCTAGTTTATTGATGTATTGCATGAGACATGCACTTCTTTCTAATCTGAGTCATTCCTTTGCAAAATAAAATCTGAGGGAAACCAAGAAAACCCCCCAATACATTCATACAGGGAGCTGGAGAAAAGAAAACCATAATTACAAGCCAGAAGTGCCTCATGGCAGAAAGAAGCATTCCTTGAATAGACAAGAGGAACAGAGAACCACATTCTGTTCATACTGAAGGGCAGCTTCATTTATTGAGAAATCATTTTAGGTCCTAGATAGTGGATTGTTGTCTCTTTCTATTTAAGACACTAAAATAGCTGAGGTGCATTTTCATAAAGAAATTGATGTTTTGAGGTTAAATCAGCCTTACTGAAGAGGCACAGGGCTGCAGTTTGGGAACTGCTTCTCCCACAAGGAAATCCACATTCACTTACACAATAATCAAGAGCAGAGAGCTCAAGAACAGAGCAGGAGCTCCAAATGAACTACAGCAAGTTACCAGTGATAAAATCAAACCTAAAAGCAGGAGAGACTGGTCATAGAAAAAGAAGCACCTACTGAGGTGCTCCAAAATGTGTACACACAAACCAAGGCTTGCTTAACTTCAAGGATCTATGAGATCCTTAAAGAGGTGTTTAAAACTCCAGTGAGGACAGTGAAGTACTAGAGGACCTGAGGAGGTCAGAAATATGGCAGGAAATTAAATGGGATTCAACCTGCACCCTGGTTCATTTGGGGAAAAAATAAACCTGAACACAAGTATTAAATGACAAGGAGATATCTGCAAAGCAGCAAAATTAAAACATAAAAAAAAAAACCCTCTTGGGTTGGGAGAACAGCAAGCAGAACACTGGATATCTCTCTGCAGTGTGATGTGGCAGTAAAAGCTGCCAGCACAATTCTGGATGGTTGGGAGAGCACAGCCTGTCCCTGAGCAGGGATATGATGGTGGGAACCTGCAGATGGGGGGATTTCAAAGCAGCTCCACTAAAGCAGTGGAACAATTTGGACAGAGGAATGTAAACCCATAAAATCCAGTTGGAGAGTGGCTGAGGAGGGGAGGTTGGGCTGATGCCCTTGGCTGCAGCTGAGTAACAGGAGAGAACAGACAAACCTGCTAAAGATTACAATGAAGATCTGATATCCCACTGGGAAAAAGAAGAGAAGATATGAAGGAAATCACACTACTCAAGCCACTCACTGATTAGATCAATAAACACATTCCTCTCAGAAAATCTTAGCAGGAGAAGAACAACATTTCCTTCACCAGAGTCATGGCCCACATAGGACTGATGTTACTGTAAAGCCTCTAAAAGTCAGATCTAGACCAAGACCAAGGTGAGGAGGGAACCTGGGACACAAACAGAGGTGTAAAAGTTCAAGCAATATTAATCTGTAAAACCTGAGGGATGTCCTTGTGGCAGAGTTGGTGCTCCATACAATCAGTACATATTTTCTACTTCTCAGTGTCACTGACTCTCCTGCTCTCCTCTAAGCTGCTTTGACCTTACTAATGCAAATCACAGCTCACAGAGGCAAAGGCAAAAAAAATAAATTATAATCACCTGCTGTTGACTTTGTCTCCAAATCTGGAAGCTCACTGCACATCTCTGAGTGATGTGTTGGAAGGGGAGAGCACAGGAACCACTAGCACAGGCTGCTGCTTTCCACTTAACATGCATTTAAAAGAGTAAAATATTTATATAACAGTTTTCTGTGACCACTAATGGCTTGCCAATCTCATGTTCTTCACTAATACAGTCTAGTTCACAGAGAGAATTCATGGGAATTGGGGAAGTCATGGAGTTATCTCTGTTACTTCTAATTTTCACTCTGTGACTCTCAGAAAAGAACATAAATCCTTGCAGCAACAGCCCAAGAATAACCTTAAACTCACACTGACCTGGCAGAACCCTGAGAGAAAGCCATAAAGGCAGTTTCCTGCACTACTTGTTGGGTTAGACACACATCTAAATATAAATGTTCTTTACTTGTGCTGCTCTAGGATGTAAAACACGTTTCTAGGAGAGAGCTTTCCAAGCATATCCAGAGACATAACAGCTTTCCTGTTCTGAACTGGTCTTTAAGACTTTTGGCAGTGTATGACAAATATGGAAATAATCAGAACTGTTGTATGTGACACTGGAGTACTTGGAACACATAAAACCCACTCAATAAAGGTATAAAGTCACAGGCATTAACTGTTTATAAATTAGATGTATGCTGCTTTGTCAACAACTGTTTCATGCTCTCTCTGCACTGAAAGTAATAAGGCAGCTTTATTCATAAATAACATGCATAATAAGTTACATGATTAGATAATAAGTTAATAAGATTAGCCTTGAAAAAGTCCAGCCCAAAGTCAGATTTAAAGAAGCCTTTCTTTGTCCTTTAAACCCTTCAGCCCCTTAAACTGTAAAGGAATTGTCTGTGCCTCAGCCACGTTGGCTCCATGTTCCCAACACATGGCTTGTCCCAGTGCAAGTCAATACATTTGAAGCTCATGTCCATGTAGCCTGACCACAGCAACACCAGCTACACTGTCCTATTCCATTCAGTAATTTTTGCTGGAATTAGACCATGTCTTTTAGGAAAGCCAACGACCTCAATTAAAATTCTTCTTTCCACTCAGACCTGACCCAATGGCTGAAGTCAAGCAGCTGAAATTCAGAGTGTTTTTTAAAATTCAGCCACATAATTAGAGAGTTGCAAGGGGCCTATAATTTACAGTTACATATCCTGCTATTTAGATGCAACTGCAATTAACTGGCTGACTCAGCTTTGCACCAGCACTGGGAACATGCACACACAGGGCCAGTCTCGGGGTCAGGTCCAACTGCTCCTGCCACACTCCTGCACTCACTGCAAGTGTTCAAAACTACACTGGAGATAGTTACTGTCACACACTCACATCCATCAGGGTTGGCTGCTTTTGTGTGCTGAGCTTGGAAGAGCCTCCCCAGCCCAGCAGGCTCCAGCAGAACACTCCACTGGAGCCAGGAGCTTGGCTTTGGAACGTTCTTCTCCTCCAGTTCCAAACCACACATACTTGAGCAGTTACAAATGTGGCAGGGGGATAGTGGTGCACAGCAGCCTAAAACATGGACAAACCCTTTGTTCTGTGGGTTGTTTTTTTTTTTAAACCCCCAGAAGAACAATTTGGTTGCTTCATTATGTAAGCACATTAAAAAAAAAGCCTGCACCAAACAGAACATGAATGTAAGGTTGGTTATAGGTGGAAGTGGCTTTTCTGGGGTTTTTCACCCCCCTCTTACATTATCTACATATTCTCAAGAACATTTGTTTAGCCAAGGAAAGTTCTGATCAGATTTCTGGGGACTGGAGAATTGAGTAACCTTGTGAAAAGTTGGGTGTTTTTTTCCTTTTATTTTTCCTTTCCCCCTTCGGGTCAGAAACTTTGCAGGGTGTGTGTAGACACTAAAATAATTCCACAGTGACAACAGTATTTCAGAACTTAGTGGAAGCAAAAACATGGTTCACCTCATCTATCTTAACCTCTTCTCTTAACTGACAGTTAACAAGGTAAAGGGAAATATGTCCCACAGGAAACAGCACCCCAAGGTCAGGCTGCCTGGAGACCCTCACCCTCTCTCAGCTCCTGTCCAGTTTGACAACTGCTGTAACACCATCACTACTGTGTACAGGCTGTACCACATGGAAATGTGTCAAAACATGAATTTTAAAATGTGTTTTATCCTCAAAGAAACTATAATAGATCCAAAAATCCAGCTTACAGCACAGCCAGGTGTGCTTCTCCCCACCTTGACATCAAGCAATCTGTACAGCCACAAAATTAAGACATGTACAAGTGAAACACTGGATGTATTTTCTCAGGGATGCATTTGGAGTTCTCATTTAATCTTGTGTATGAAAATGTACTTACCCAACTGTAATCCTTGACCTCTTGGTTTTACAAACCAGGGTAAGTACTAAATACATAAGACCCACATGTACACACTTGCATTTTCACAACAAAGCACACCCAGGGTCACTCTTCAAGCTTCCTGCACCTCACTCACACTTCATCAAGCTTATTGTTCTTTACTGAATCCCTGATGTAGACCCTTCAGGATTCCAAGAGTGGCATAATAAAATACAGGAAATGGAAAAGCCAAATGGGAAGACAAAACAAGCAAGAAACCCCAACATTTTGCAAACATTTTTCTCCAAGCCTTCTGATAATAAAACTCAAGAGTTTTCATTCACTTCTCTGTCACAGAGAGCTCACAAACATACAACAGGACTCACATCAAGTGAACTCTGGCCCTTTCCTTCTGCCACACTCACAAATGACTGTTCCTTAGTCAGTGCTAATGAACACTCATTTACTTTAAGCAAACCATCATTATCTTGTAGATCCTGTGTTACACCTGTAACTGCCCAAAGGAAGAAGCCAAAGCATCTCTCCTGATGTGCTGACTTCTGACCCACAGGGGGATGTGTATAAAAGGTACACAGCCACACCTTCTGTGAGAACATACAACAGGACTGAAAATTAGAAGATAATGACATTATATTGATGTCAGAACTTGTCAAACCTTTGAAGACTTGTTTTTCTACAGCTAAATGGAAGCTGGAGGTAGAGCAGGGAGAAGAACTCCTTCATATCAATTCTGCACAAGGATCCCACAGTAGAAGTTTAATTTCATTACAAAAATTGTGCCTAATCTAATGCTGCAGCTTAGTAATTCCTATTTTATGTTGCAGCTTTCCCATGCAAATTTCACTCTTGTTACAGCACCAGCAAATGCCAACTATGAAACAATGGAATGGGCCACACCACTGAACAGAGCTCACGGTAAACTTGATTAAATTATTGTTGCTTTGCCAAAGGGAAGAGAATCAGATCAGAGGCTGCAGCAGGTGTCAATACCCATTTTTACTGTTCCATTGAGCAGGAACAGCAGGTGGTTACTGACCTGGGGCCACTGAGGGTGGCAGTGTCCCTCACTGCCTGGGCTGTTTCGGATGCGAAATCCAGCGCTCCGGCCACAGGTTTGGTCACGGTGCCCACCAGCCCCTTCCCCAGGCCAGAGATGAAACCACTGACCCCTCCTTCTGTCTTCACACCTTCCACTGTGGAAGTGATGACACTTGTCAGTCCTCCAATGATACCTGGAAAAGATAAGGATAGTAAGTAAGGCCAAAATTATTTCCTCTGAAAATTCCAGAACCTCGTCCCAGCTAATGCTGAATATGATTTATTGTCCATTTAATTTAATACAAAAACTGCTTCAAACACAATTACATTAAGCAAAAACTTTACACTTTGTATATGTAGTATACACACACCCCTACAGACCATAACATCCCACAAAGATATAACTCATTACTAAATATGTGTGTTTTAAAATCTTTCTCTACCGGTTTATTTCCAGCTGCACTTACACACACAGTCCTCATCTGTTGCACAGGTGAAGCAGTTACTTGTGATGTGACAAGAGCTCATAATTTGAGACAGAAAATAGAAAACTACATTTCTCCACTGGAAAAAGGCAATTATTTTAAACTGGCAGTTTAAGTGACTTGTGGTGCTGCCAACAGATGTTTCTGTGAAGATTTCCTTTCCTCAACGCTCTGAGAAATGAAGAACCTACTGAGGCTTCAAAAGACTTGGAACAATTCAAAGTGTCTGAGAACACACTGTACAGATTTCACAGCTCCAAGATTAGAATATCAGAGGTTTTTGTGCCCTGGCTCCAGCACCCACCTGTCCAGCTTTGAGCAGCCAGGTGCTCCTCTGAGGTCTGTCCCTGAAGGACAGCCCAGGCAGCATCTCAGTGGCCAAACTCAAGAAGCTCAAACTATTTAAATCCCTCCTCTTGGGTAACTATAGTTTATGGTTAAATCCTGTCTGTTGAAATGTAGGAATTAGCAGTTCTTTTCTATTTTAAAAGAAACACTGAATGGGAAGCATTTAAAAATGCCACAGAATTAGGACTAGAACAGTCACGCTAATTACTGGATAATACAACCCAGAGAAGTGCTTTTATAATGGACTATTCAGCAAAGACTGACACAATTTGGACTTCCTTTGTTTCTGCCAATATAATTTATGTCAGACTGCACAGCAAACTGGTGTGAGAGGACCCTCTCATGATCTATTTCATATCTACAATGACTCTTTATGACCAAAGCAGAAAGACTTTTCTCACCATAAAAAAAGATCCTGTTTCAGTGAAAGCCAGCTCAGCTTTGCACAGGCTGCAACAGTTACACTCAGAGAATAACATTTAAACAAACTGAGTCAAGATGATGCAAAATATAAATATTTGATTTAAACTTGGCTTGTATTGATTTAACCTTCTTCAACAGATAAATCATGAACTAAATTAATGTGAGATTCTGGCCAAATTAAGACTAGCCCAAGGCCTTTTACACAAATTCATGTCTCTAGTTCTTAGTAAACTGAAAAAAAAACCCCACAAAATAACCCAACTGGTGAAATGTTACTTTAAACTGATGTTCTGATTCCAAGGAAACTCAGGTTTCTGGAACTGAAAGCAAACATAAGAAAGCCACAATCCAGCCATATTCATTTTTAATTTTAACGTCTGGCCCTCAAAAAAAACCATCTGTGTGGGTGTTTTATGCCTCTACAAATAAATTTAAGTTTTGGATGAACTTTGAGATTTCATTTTAATTTGCAAAAAAAAAGCTTCTCCTTCCAGTTACACGTGAAAAGACTTGATGATTAAATGTAGTTTCTGTCGAGTTAAAAAAAATCAAACAATCTCCAACTTGCCAGCACTCAAATTCAAACACAGAGCCCCGGACAATCCACTGCCCTGGCTTCAAACAACCCCCCAGCAGTCACACCCACTGGCCATGACTTTTGAGAGGGAAAGGAGTTAACACTGCAGCTAAGGGTTACCATGTGCAAGGCCATGGATTCCAGCCACCAGGTGCTCCCCACTGGTGGCAGCGTGGTACCGGATGTATTCGCGCTCCGTCTGATGCCTGTTATCCATCGTCTTCCCCAAACCATCTGACAGGGTCCCAGCAAACTGCAAGAGAGTAAGAATATGGTCTGTTATTTAAAGAACAAAAGCTGTTTCCCTTAAGGAGAGCCACTGTGAAATGAAGGTTTGTACAGCTCATTTTGTTGAGCACACACAGCCCTGTCCAGATTTCTGGTGCCATAGACAAAGCTCAGAACCACCTCAACCTCAGCAACTGCAGCCCTGGGGTGACACTCACAAGCCAAGGAGGTTCCAAGTGCAGTGCTGAAGCCAAAACAAACCAAGTCTGTGAAAAATGTACCAAAAGCAACGCCAGTGACCCAATGGTGACCTTTCAAAACCTCACAGGAATGTTATTTAGACACAAAGCTTTGCTCCTGCAAAGATATGTGGAAAGCTTCGAGGCAAATATGTCTGTCATGAAACTGGAACATTTGTAAGAGTTAATTAAATTCTTTTTAGTAACAGGGGGTAGAAATGGTTGTGCCATGGAAGGAGAGAAGCACCCACAGGTACCACACACTGCAAACCAAAAACTCAAGGGGAGCCCTGAATGTGTGTGTGTGTCAACTGACCTTGAAAAGTGTGGGGGAAGACCTGGGACCAGCTCCCAGATAAAAGAGAACATCTATGTCCAAAGAAGGTTTGTTCTGAGAACTGTGCCCATTGCTGTGAGTCAGGGAAAAAGCACCAAATAAAAATGATCTACTGTGATCTGCTGACCCTCAGTCTGATGTAGCCAGAAGCCTGGTGGAAGGAGGGAGGCAAGAAAAGGAGACACAAAACCTGAAGCTTTGCCTTGCCTTCAGGATATTGTTATAGGGAAGGACCTCAAGCAGTTCTTTTCCTGAAATAACCTCCAAAAATAGCTGGGTTTTGATCATGTGCAGTTGGACACCTCCTGTACCACTCTCAACCACTATCACCACATCTCCTTTCAATAAATGGACAAACTTTAGCCTGTCCAAAGGAAAGGGAATGTCAAGCTTTGTTGTTCCCCTCCTTTTTCTGTCATTTCTTCCAAGGCTGCATTTCTTTCTCACCAATGACATGATGTCCCAGTGTGAAATACTCCTTTGCAGCTCAAAGACAAACCAGTCCAGTGGCTCCAATTCTCTAAACAAGTAGACATTAACAACAGGGATGAAAACTAAATCCCATGATCTTTCTTGTGACTTGATCATATGGACACTAAACAGAACTACAGAGTGACCAGAGACTGAATTACCCCTCGACCTCATGGTGAACTTAATATGTTTTGTTTTCAAAATTAGTCCACAAATACAAACCAACCTGAAGTATCTATGAACTCTATTTTAAGGCTGGGTTGTTGGGGTTTTTTGACAAATACTTTGCTTAAGAAGATTAGAGTAGTTGCTATAAAAATTAAAAGGCTCAATAGGCCTTCAAAATTCAAACCTCACTATGGAATCTATCAAGGCCTGAAAATTATTTTCCCAGAACACATTTTGGAAGTTCCATTAGTGCATGATTTGACAATGAGCCAGCATGAATAAAGCAAATTATTAATATTGATTGATTAATCTCTTTTTACAGCTTTGCTCCCCCCTGCACTGGCCAGCTCCACTATCCCAGCTTTCCCAGTGAATATAATCCAGTCTTTCCTCAGATTTTCCCTCCTCTGTGAAGTAGAATCTGACACCTAATCAGCAATAACAACTCTGTATACAGAGAGGATTTTAAGGCAATAGTGTATTATTCTTAGTAAGGAGGGAAAAGTGAAAAATCCCATGAAAATAAAGTCAAACCCTCCATTAGCTGTAAACCCAAAGCTAAACAGGGACACTTTGGTGTTATTTAGAAAATACTAGTGAATTATAGCTATAAATAGAAATGTTCACATTTTGCCCTGACTCAGGTGACAAAACCTAAACTCACAATAATCACAAAACATGAACTTCATGTTGAATTACTTTTTTGACGAGGCTCCTCCTCCCCTCTCCCAGGGGACTGTTTGTTTTCTGGCCTCACCAAACAAAGACTGAAGCCAAATTTTTGTTGCCATTTGTACCATTTGTGCCCAAACCAAGGGGTTACTCAGGGAGTGGGTGGGTCCCTTCCCAGATATTTCCAGCTGGGATCAGCCCTTTCCTGCTCTGCAGGGAATTTTTACCCATCCTCTTCTGTGCACCTCAGAAATACTTTCCCCAAAATGGTTTCTGAAGCCAATTTCAGCAAACAGGGCAAAAAACCTCAACCAACATGTCCCACAGAAAACAGCCCCCAGCTCAACAAAGGTGACACCAAACGTGTGACCCACCCTCGTCCTCCTCAGCTTTTGTTAATAAGGTGTGACCTGATAACTTCAAAGCCTACCCAGGACCATGTAAATGCCAACACAACTAAACACAACAAGCTGTGGAACAAACATGAAACTAATCAAGGGGCTTCTAAAAGCCACCTTCCCCCTTCTCCCCCCTGTTTTCACAAGGAGTGATTTGTCTCCTTTCAGGTGAAAAAAAGAAATTAGTCACTTGGTCTTTTATCTCTGATTTTCCCCATTTCCTTTGCCATGAAACAGAGCTGCAACAATCTCAGCTAAGTGAGGTTACCTGTTTCCAAAGCAAAAGGCAGCCAAGTGTCACTGAATGAAGCCAATCTGCACCAGGCACATGGAAGGAGTGGGTATTTCACTTGTCAACTTGGCATCTCCAAGTGGAGCCAAGCAGGAGCCTTCCAGACTCCTGATTCAAAATTCTGTCATTTCAGGTGCTGGAAATATTTCAACTTATCATCAATATGCATTATTTAATGCTTTGTTTGATCCATCCTGCCTGGACAGAAGGAGAACCCCTCCAAAAAGCCCCAGTGATTCACCCACCTCCATTCACAAATCCCCTCTGTGTCCTCTCTGACCCTTTTTGTCCCCAAAGCAGATGGTACCTCCTGCATTTTCCTTCTGCAGACCATTCCTTCCAGGTCTACACTCTGAAGACACTTGGATCCCTGCTTTTCATCCCACACTGGTTCATGTAGGATGTGAAGCTCCTGACTGGTAACATGCTGCAAGCAGAAAACATTCCCCCCTGCACTGCAGCCCACGTGGTGGAACCCTCTGGAGGAGGGTGAAATCTGACATTTTCCTCCAAATCCCAGGACATGCTGCTGTGCCCACCCCATCTTTGGAAAAGCATTTAAACCATGCTCAGCACTCCACAGTTATTAAAGATGTTATTACACTGCTGGGAGCCTGGGGCACCTTGGCCTGCTCTGCAAAGGAGGAGTTGTTTTACTCAAGTAAATCAATGATTCATCTTCTCTCCTTTTACATTTACACAGTGTCACCAAACAGCATTAAAAACCATCCACCAGGATCTGCAAAAGCAGAGGAAATAGTCTCTGGACAAGAAACTAATCTGCTCGTGTTTGGGGTTATTTGGTGTGTTTGCTTTTCTTTTTAAAGGTCCAGTAATTAAGGAAGTTTTGCCACAAAACCTTTGCCACTGTGTATCCCTTGCTGTTTCAAGCAACAGAAGAAAAACAAAACCAGTGTTTGTGAACCAAAGCTGGTGCCAAACAATAAGGCTTATGGGGCACAAGAAGAATTCAAAGCAAATGAAAACTCAGCTTTGGACTGCTTGTTCCCTCTAAGCCAGATGCATGAAGCACACAGCATGGAAATAAGGTTTAAATAATCTTTTAAAGTCTTTTTAAGCTCTTGGCACTGCCTGGTTCTCTAAGGACATCCCAAAAGGATAAATACACAATTATGACTCAAGTCCAAACATTCCATTGTAATTCTAGCATCAGAGAATGGTACATCTACAAATATTATTGACTGAGCAAAGCAGAACATTCCAGGATGGAATGCTAAGGGAGAAAGTGATGAAATTAAATATAGATCAGTTACAACTTCTGTGCAAACCTCAGGATGAACCACATTTCAATCACAAATCACAGGCTTTACTTAGTTCCCATCTTTGCTTTGCAGAACTCATTTAGAAAGGAGTTCAACCCCTTGTGATCACTTGCCTTGCAGCAACACCATTAAAAATCACCTTTACTTCCTATAACTCTACAGCCTGTTAAAGGTATTTTAGAGGAAGCCAATTTTTACACTGAACTCCTGCCAGTAAAATACAACAGTTCAAAATTAAGCACTTATTTGGCTCTGTGGAGGCAAAAACCTTCCCAGTGTACATGCTCTAGGCTAAGGAGACACACAGACATGCTGCTAGGATTGGGAGTTAAAAAACAAGTTTTAGAGCAGTCAGCCATCCTCAAATCTTGCTGCTGCTCTCTGGGAAGTGTAAAAAGGAGAAATTCATGCAGTATTTGGGATGTACACAAGGACTGGGGTCAGTGGGACAGATAAAGTTGTCCAGTAAATTCTGCAGCCTAAGTTTCCCAGCTTTTATTGCAATGTCTCAGGATTGAGATTTAATACATTTCTGAGACTTACCATAAAACTGACTTCTAGAGCAGCTTCTTTGCTCATCAATACACACATTGTCATGGGATGGAAGCACTACATATTTCACTTTACAAACTTCAGCAGAGAGACAACACAGCTCTCTCCTCTCCTCTCCTATCCCTGTGGCCAATGGTGTGTTATCCTGGGACTAAAGAGTGAAATGCTTTAAGTATTTGGAAAAATCGCAGGTGCTTATTTGTCAGGTTTCAAAGGCCTATTGGGCTGAAGCTGTTCCACAAAATACTTTTGCTATGGCTTTGGTCAGTTCCTAAAGAATTACCTGGGGATTTTAGCAGTATTTTAGCAGGAAAGTTCAGGAATTCAGTTAAATTTATGTGCTCTAGACTTTTACTCTTTCCTTTATACATCACTACACTGCCAGGGCAACTGTTCAATCCAGTCCTAAGCAGAAAGGGCAGTTCAGGCTGAGCCCCAAACACATTCATAACCGAGCCAAACTGCACAGAGGGAAACGTGTCCTGGCACTATGAATAGAACCCACACACTCTTAATTTAGAAAATACCAAATCAGCAAAAAGCGATAATCAGCTTCTCATTTTCAGAGCAACATAAACTTTGACCCTCTCCAAATTACCGACAACCGCGAGGAGCCGCCGGCTTTCCCCGCTGAACAAACATGTTCCTTGAGATTCCCCGCAGCATTCCCCACCCCTATTTATGTCACACGCCCAAAGGAAAGGGCCTTTAATTAGCTCACATCCCATCGTTAACCCGGCCTCCTAATGCATCCTGACAAGGGCGTGCTGGCGGCAACGGGAGCCCCCCGAGGGGAGGCTGATTAGCCGGGGATCCCCGGGGAGCCGCTCCCGAACCGGGGGATGCCCCGGGATTTTGGGGGTCGCTCCCCGCTTCCCCCCACCCCCGGGAAGCCGCCCCAGCAGGTGCCCGCTGGCAGGAGTTTAGTGTTACAGGGCTGAAGGAGTGATCCCTGCAGGAACCGCCGGCTGTTTTCACAGACACAGAAGGCAGTCAAAAGTCCACAGCGTGAACTTGGAATGACCCCAATTGCAGAGTCACTGGCGGGTTCATCTGGAGGACAACTGCGCTTTATTAAACAACTAATACTCTTAACAGATAATTCCCCTCCCCCCAGCCTTAACTCTTACCCAGCTTTAAGGTCTTCCTGTTTGTTTGCTATTTTTTTTTTTTGGGGGGGGGATGGAATTATTCGTGCTCTCCTTCTCCACCCTCTTTAAAACCCTTCTACAGTAATGAAAACCTGAGAGAAAGCCTGAAGAGCTCCAGTGCCTTAATACAGAACCAAATATTCAGAGGGGGCACATTACCTTTGGGTTTTAACATCATCCTCCCCAAATCTATTGATCTCGATTTCCAAGGGCATTTCCAGCCTCACTAAGCCCAGCACAGCCAGCCTGGGGGTCCAGCCAGCTGCTGGTTTTGCCACGGTCACCTGTGCCCATGAGATGCTTTCAGATCTCCCCATTTAAAAACCAAGAGGTTTTCTGAGTTCCACTCCATTTTTTGGAAGGCAACTGGATGCAGGCACATTAATTGGACCTGCCATCATGTGTGTGTGTGTGAATAGAGGTCAACTCTGATGTGTTTGGATCTGTGGCCCTGATGCCAACCCAAGCACCTCCCATGGACACAAACACTCTCTTCCCTCCCCAGCCAAAGAATTTCCAGTTTAAAGTCTGTACTATTTAACATATTCTACACCACTATATAATGTCCAATACACAGTAGGGAGGTGCAGTCAGCCTTTTGTTAAGACTGAACTCATTAATTTCAAACCCACACCCCAATTTTTCTCCTTCAGATGCTAATGGTGATGTATGGCATAGATGTGCCTGTCTTCATGATTAACTACTCAAAAACTGTAGGTTAAGACCAAGCTTCATTTCATCTCTATGATAAATGTGCATTTCCAGTGTCACAGTTCACAGTTTGGCAGCTCTTTGCATACCTCATTTTAAATGCTCCTTTTCTCCCTTCATTCTCCAATGAGTCAGCAAAACAGGAACTCTGTATTTTATTTAGCAAGCAAATCAGCTGGTAAAAAAACTGGTAACACCCTTCAAAAGGAAGCTCAAGAGCAGGTGTAAAACTTAAAGCTCTCTAATCCCTCCTTTTTTAATTGTCCAATGGTGACCTGTAGGAATCCTTTTATCCCTCTGAGTATCTCCCTGTCTGCAGTTGCTGAATTGTTTTTCTGGAAAAGGCTCATTCAAAGCTGTCACCAATGTGTCAGTTTGATTCTGAATGGGCACACTTGGGACATCAAGTCCAGATCAAACCAGTTCTTCCCACAGAAAAAATCACCATTTCTGTTTGATCTGCTCATGCCCATTTCTCCACAAAAAACCACCCTGGAGTCAAAACGTGTTCACAAACACTTTGTGCAGGAAGCTTTGTCAAAGAAAGGCTGAATTTACCCCAAATTGTAAAGAAAACTTCCAACCTGGATGCTGGCCACACACGTTTTATCCCATGGTACAAATGAAAAACAGGAAGAACAAAATAATACTTCAGACTTCTCAAGGAAGATCCTTCATCCCAAAAACCTCTTTCAAAGATACTGATTACAGATACCAGATGTTCTGCACATTAAAACTGACACTTTCCATGGCTTTTGATTGTCACTAATTGGCCATAAAACTCTGTCTTTTCAAACTGGCAGGAAATGGGGAAATTGCCTCATCTCTGATGTTCCTCCCAGTACTCAACATTTATGCCTGGGAATTTCAATGACTTTGCATCTCATAATCTGCACGTTTTTGTACAGATTCTCAGTGCCCAGCACTCAAACCTGCACAGGAACTGCTCCTCAGTTTACAGTGAAGATGATCTGCTGGACAAACTGCAGGAGCCCCTGTGCTGTGCTGGGGAAGGCATGAGGAGGAAAATCTCAGGATTACCACTAAGAAAGCACAGAAGCAGCTACATTTTACCCAAACTGTATAAATCACTTATAAGAATATAAAAAGTTACAGCAATTGCTGTCAATCCCACAACTTCAATACCTCAACTACCCTTGGAAAGGATGACCATCAGCTTTCCTGAAGTAAAACCCAAATTCTAGTCTGTAAAGTTACCCAGAAAGATGTCATGTATCCCAGCCTTCCTCACTTTTATCCAGTGTGTCTGCCAGTAATCCCATTTTGCTGTTTAACAGTTAAACAGAAGAGCAGGGAATCAAACAAAAACTGTGGAACTACAGAATGGCAGGAAACTCAGAGCCCAAATGCCATCATGACCTTTCTACATTATCAGTTTACTGTTCAATACTCTCCTGAGGAAAACACCACCATGTATTTATTTCTCAGGCTTCATATACAAAGGCTTTTGTTGGAAGTCCTCTACCACCAAAATATGATTTTATTTTCAGTATTTCCATGGCCTTTTGAGCTCATATTGCCAGAGCTGGACCTTCTGCTTTGAATGGTATCAAATAGGAGTGGCTGGTTACAGAAACTAAGAAACTTTAAACAAAAGGGAACCATCAGCTTGGATTGTTTTAGAAATGTTTTGTCTGTTTCTGGGCAGAACCTGCTCAAACTGCACCTACATTCTGTGTTCTGCTACAGCCACTTCTCCTCTTATTTACTGCCAGCTTTGTTAAAGTTAACATCCATGCAAGTCAAACACTTGTTCATGATTTGTTTTTAAATAACCCCTTTATTACTTCCTCCTCATTTTCCATTCAGTTACCTTTATTTTCCATTCACTGCCAACCACTTGAGATTCTGCTTTAATTTATCTTACAATAGGGGTTCAAACTCTCATTTCCCTTGGTGTTGCTTTCATGCTTCTGTTCTGCAAATGCCTCCATGTCAAACACTCACCTGGAGCAGTATTTGCATCCTTACTAACATTTTCTTACCTGCTTCCAACACCTCACCTCTTTTCCTCTGTCTGTTAAACACTTTGACACCTCTGCCATCACTCTGAACTGAAGTAAAATAAATGTATGGAATGAAAGCCCAGGGCAGAAGTTCCTTTGTGCCTCTTCCTCAGCCATAACTCAAAACAAACACCCAAAATGCAATTTATTTCAGCTCCTCTCTAGGTAAGTTTTGGCATCCCAGGTGCCTGCTCTCAAGCCTCAGGGAGCCTCCCAGAACCCTGCACACTTCCCAAAAACCCAACACAGAAATGCAACTGTGGCTGGTGGTCTACCTTCTTAAGATGGTTTATTTCCTTAAGAAGTTTAATTAAACTTCTCACTGGAAACTTCAAAGGTCAATATGAAAATTGAGCTCTTTCAAGAAGTTCATTAAGTTCTTTTTCTCAGGAGGAGGGAGGGACACAACAATTATTTCCATCCTGCACATATATCCATATCTACCTCCAGAAATAAAGCCTAACCTCAGAGTCATAACAGCCACATAATGTGCTCATAATTCATAAAAGGTAACAGAATTCCTTGTAGGGGTGGAAGGAAATCAGGCAAATTAAATACAGTATTGACAAGCTGATGAATCTTTCCAATCCTTTACTCCCAGGAATTTCACTGTGTCAGCACAACCCCTGTTTGCCACTAGAAGACACAACCACACTTAGTTTTCCATTTGGAGAACATGATTTTGTTCAGGTGCTAATTCAGTGTTCAATATTCATTTCTAATTGAAACACCCCTGCAACAGGAATAATTCAGGATTCAGTTCTATCATGTGTAATGGGGGAAATAAAAAAAAAAGTGTGGATGCCAAGAATGTGAGACATTTCCAGGCATATGGCAACTATAGAAGGCTCCATTCAGAGGCAACGAAATTCCCTCAGGTGTCTATATTTAGGATCAAAGAACTTTTTAAAATACAGAACTTGGAGTCTCCAAGGGATAAAAACTACAAAACTGTCTGTAGTGAACTTTATTTAACCTAAGGTTTTGTGCCAATTTAAATACACTGCAGCTCTGCACTTGAAAGAAGGCATTACCCACTGCGTGCTCTGAAATGCATGGAAAAGCCATTACAGGGATAATCAGCACAACTATAAAATAGAAAAGCAATAAAATGACAAAACCAGATACAACTCCAATACTTACCTCTCCATTCAGTGGAGTAGTGTTACTTTTAAAGCAATGATTACAGTATTACCCTTTGTTTATCTATCCACTCACACCTTAATACCCAACTCATCTTAAAATCCAGGGTAGGTTTTTATTTTAGACACTTCATAAGTCAGGTACTCTAACAACCAAAATGGAGCTTTTTCCCAGCCCTCAGTGCCTTGGCAGAACACAGGCTCCTCTACTTCTGGCTGCTTCAGTTACCAGCTCCAGAGACAAGGCCCCTCTGTGGCACCTCTGAATCAGGTGAAAATTTATGCAGTGAAAATATACTTAAAAATACCTTCCCTACAGAGAGCACCCAAGATAAAAATGATCTGCTGTTATTCTTGGGCAATTCAAATTGTTTTGCTCTCCACATTATTTTCTTTACCAATCCTTTACACCCTCATAAGGCACATACAAGGTACAACAGAAAGCAGGAAAAAAAAGTTCCATGCTGTACCATGTACATAACACATCAAAAACTGTCCTTGAAATGCCAAATTTGTTATCATATGGACATTCCTGGCTTAGTTTTCTAGCAGATTTTTAAAAGCAGTGCAACATACAAGGAAGAATTCATGACTATTTGAGCCTTTTTTACCATTGTCTTCTATGAAGCAGAATTAAGATCCAACTTTTAAAAGGAGGAAGAATCAAGGAGCTCCATAAAGTACTATTAAAGCCTTCCTAAAGGATGTAATTCTCTCCTTGTTCTGAAAGAACAAGTCAAAAAAAACATACAAAAAGTTTCTAAAAGGGAACTGTGTGAGACTTGTATCACAGAGACATTTTGGGTGCATCAAGGAGAAGGAAGAAAATACCTGGGAAGACAAATAAATAGTCCATGGGGTGACTTTCAAAGGTACAAATGGGAAGCAGGCACTCAGCTCCCATTGAATTTTGAAAGGAGTTCAGCATCCAACTGCCCTTCTGCCTTTGAAAATCTTCCTTCACAAACCCCTTGGTTACAAATGACTCCAAAGTTCAAAGAGTGACCTTGCCCTTGTGGGAAACAGAGGAAGGCTCGTGCCTTTTAAAGGAAGATTTATGGCACTGTTGCTGCAGATGTGACTGAGATGAGGAAACAACACTTTATAGAAAGGAAACTCTAAAGAAACACACTCTATTGGGTGGAGTGGATGGGTCACCAGAGACTGCAGCCAGGAGGGGAAAGGATGGACAAAAGTCCTGGTTTGCAGATGGATGCAGCTGCCTCCCAGGAGCTCAGCAAGCACCCTTGGAGGAGCTTGTCTTTGCAGGGCTGATAATTACAGAATCACCCAGTAGGGGGTTAAGACAGGAATATCAACAGGGTATTTTGTCTGAATTTCTTGAAATTGTTCAAAA
>VYZS01057449.1:0-12353 GCA_013400695.1 Neodrepanis coruscans | reverse complement strand
TGTTCAATCATTTCTACAGTGAAACCTTTTTTAATTCTAGTCCCATTGTCTCCCAGTGCCAGTCACTGGGTGCCACAGAGATGAGCAACGCTAGGTCTTCTTCATTGCCCTCTCCACCAGTATTTAGGTGCATTGACCAGCTGAGAATCCATTCAGCTGTCATTCAGGGCACCCTTGGTTGTCCACATCCACAAGGGGAGGGACAGACCAAATAAACAAAGGGTCTGTGTATGATGGGGCCCCTTTGAAACAGCACCTCTAGAACACACATGATTCTTCCCTCTTCCTGTGTCTAAAAAAAGAAGTTTGTTACCTTCATTATAATGTCTAAACAGCAATTTCCTTACAAAATACAAATTTAGGGATACTAACTCTAATATTTTTTATATATATGTATTCAGTGACATGACCCATCAGTCTGGGTTGAAGTACAAGATATTTATTTCAAGTCAACAGCAGTGCTGGCCTCAGCCCTAACAGTGTTCATTTTCTATTTCTTCTGTCATGAATGTTTGAAATACATAATTTTCTAGAGTTTTATATCTTTTTTTTTCCTCAGATTTTCTTCACCGGTATATTCGTCGTTATTGTATGTGTGCTTGTTCTGAGAACTAATTTGATCTTATGTAGTTCACTTATGTGTGTAACACTGTACCATCTTTGCATCACATGATATGTAGTGAATGGTAGATGAGAGATTATTTGAGCTGAACATTCTTTAGGAAGAACTGAGAAGGTCCAATTGCATTCCTGCACATGCAAAGCACTAAAACTGCTATAAGTCTTTTTCCTCTTGCACTCTAAGAAGCAAAATGACTGATAACTCTTAAAGTGGATCTTCCCAGTATTCATTTGTGATGTTCAATCGGCTTTTACATGCTTGTTTTCACTCATAAATAATATAGTGAAGAAATATAACATTACTTATGTTGTTTTGATTAAAAAGAGTGTACACTGGTTTCTACTGGAGAAAGACAGCAACTTGATAATTTTTTCCTGACAGAAGACATTAGATGAAAGAGCAGTAAATCTGTGCTGAACTTTCATTCAAACTAGACTGTATCTGTAGATAATGGATTTCTTAGCATTTTGTTTGGTTTGTTTGGGGGTTTTTTGTGTGTTGTTTTTGGGTGTTTTGTTGTTGTTGGTTGGTTGTTTTTTTTTTATTTGGTTTGGTTTGGTTTGGTTTTTTTTTTTAAATTTTATTTTTTGGTAACTCTATACATGAATTGTTACTGTCTGTACAACTTTTACCACCTCAGGCACGGATCCCATTCTACTGATATCATAGCAATGATTATTGAGAACCATTTCTGAGAAACAGAACTGCCTAATACTGATCACAAGTAGGGCTCTGCAGGGCTCTATCTTCAGCCCAGTTCTCTTCAACATCTTCATTAATGTCTTGGACACAGGACTGGAGGGCATACTAAGTAAGTTTGCTGATGACACTAAATTAGGAGGAGCTGTNATACTAAGTAAGTTTGCTGACAACACTAAATTGGGAGGAGCTATTGACTCCCTCAAGGGCAGAGAGGTCCCACAGAGAGATCTCATGAAACTAGAGAGGTGGGCAATCACCAACTGTACAAAGTTTAAAGAGGGTAAGTGCTGAATACTGCATCTGTGATGGGGCAACTGTGGATGTATGGACAGACTGGGGAGTAAGAGGCTGGATAGCAGAACTGCAGAAAGGAAGCTGAGGGTCCTGGTCGACAGCAAGCTGAATATGAGTCAGCAGTGCCCTGGCAGCCAGAAGGGCCAACCATGTCCTTGGTGGCATCAGGAAAAGCATCATCAGCCAGTTGAGGGAGATGACTGTCCTACTCTGTTCTGCACTGGTGCGGCCACACCTTGAGGTTTTTGTCCTGTGCAGTGTCCCTTTCGGGCACTATGATATAAAAAAGACATTAAGCTATTAGAGATCATCCAAAGGAGGGTCATGAGAATGGGGAAGGGTCTGGAGGGAAAGCCTTTTGAGGAGCAGCTGGTGTCAATTGGGTTTGATCAGCTGGAGAAGAGGAGACTGAGGAGAGACCTCATTGCATTTTCAACTTCCTTGTGAGAGGAAGTGGAAGGACAGGTACTAACTGATCTCTTCACTCTCATGACCAGTGATGGGACTCAAGGAAATGGCATGAAGTTGATTCAGGGGAAATTTAGGTTGGAGATCAGGAAAATGTTTTTTACCTAGAGGGTGGTTGAGCACTGGAACGGGCTCCCCAAGGAGGTGGTTGCAACATGAATCTTATCTGAGTATAAGCATTTGGACAACAATCTCAGAAACATGGTGTGATTCTTGAGGTAATCCTGTGCAGGGCCATGAATTGGACTTTAATGATCCTTGTGGGTCCCTTCCAATTCAGGATATTCTATGATTCTATGATTAATTCAAAAAACATTTCATTGTGGACCAATGAGCTAAATTTAAAGGAGTTACATGCTGATTTTATGTAAGATAGTGGCACATTTTAAGGATGGGTAATATAATGAGGCCAATTGATATAATCTGGTGTGTCAGAATGATTACTGAGTCTACAGTATTAGTTCATGTAAGGTTTTCATGCAAGATTTTAATTCTTTCTTGATGCTTTATGATCCATAAGAGGGGAGAAAAGTAAATATTGAAGAAACATGTATGAGAAGTTGAATTCCATTTCTATTGTAATTTCAGGAGTTCTTTCAATGGACAGTGTATCTGACAAAATAATAAATCAGCAAATTCTTTAGACATCCATTATTTATAACATGTGAGTGAATTTTCCTCATTATTTCCTATCTTTACATTTCACAAGTTTCAAAATAGTTCTAGGACTTGGTTTATAAACAATATTGGTAAAAACTATAATTAGTAGCTTTATTAAAAATAATTAACAAAATCTGAAAGTTAAAACTGAATCTTTTAAACTAGTAATACTAGGATATAGCCCACTTCCCTTTCTATTAGGAGAGCATTTCTGCTGTGTTGATTTTTCTCATAAGATATATATGATAGTATAAAGAGACAAAGTAGCTAAGGTTCTAGAACTCACATGGAATACCCTCATTTTTAAATGGGTGCAGTTTGCTTAACTTTACCTTGTTATTTAAGAATCATAGAATTGTTTAGATTGGAAAAGACCTCTAAGATGAAGTCTAGCCAAGTTTACCACTAAACTATGTCTCTGAATTCCACACCTAACCATCTTTTAAATACTACCAGGAGTGGTATCTCTACCACTTCTCTGGGTAGCCTGTTTGTACTTGACAAACCTTTTGCAAAGAAATTTTTCCTAATGTCCAACCTAAACCTTCCTTGATGAAATTTGAAGCCGTTTTCTCTGGTTCTATCACTACTTTTGAGAAGAGACCAGCAGCCATCTTGTTGCAGGTTATTTCCAAGTGGACTGAATTTTCAGGGTGTATGTTCTTCATCATGTTTTAAAAGATGTAAAACAAAGAAAAATAAAGACATAATCAGCAATATTTTGTGAATTCTTTTTTAAATCAACTTTGACATCCTAGACAAAATTGATTTTTTGTGAATATTAGACTGGTATGTGAATGATATACCTAGGAATTACTAATAAATCATCTTTGATAATGTATGTATATAGAAATCTCTCTAAAAGTAAAATTAATTTATACTGTTAGAAGTCTTTCCTACTCAATATACAAACAAAAAAGAAGATAATACAATTATAAAGGTGCAACTAGCTCTTGGGCTTCCTAATAATCCCTGTACATCCATTTTTTGATATTTTGACTTATTTCAAGAAGATGGTTGTCACTGTTTCAGGTAATACGTATGTAACAATTTAAATAGCAAATATCCCATATATGGCACTACTATGTTGAATATAAGCAATGCAAATATTATTGTTATGAGGCATTAATAGCGTGACCTTGCTTCTTAGAGCTTAAAATGTAATCTATTTATTATTGTGATGGGGTCTTATTTTGCAGCTGATGCCAAAAACATTGAGTGTTCTAATCATAAAATGAAGCTCTCACTTTCATGTTAGCTTGATTGAATTCTGAATGCAGTCACTGTATCTTATGGAGTAGCACCTGTTTTCTCTCTAATGCATGCCTGTGTCAAATTAGTCAAAATAGATTATCAAATAATTGAATTACTTTTATTTCTGTGGCTTCCAAATAGTAGCATGCAAACTATGCAGGCATATTTTAGTGATATATTTACATAAGCAAAGTGTTTTATAATATTGAGTGACTGTAAAAAATTTAGATTTTTTTTTTTAAATTCTATGTAAAGAAGCTAGAGTAGACTAGCATGTAGTGGACTCTAGTATTTGCAGTACAGCTAGAAAAATCTGTATTGTTCACCTACTTGGACTTTGGCCCTTAAAGAAGTATTTTTATATTTTAGCTCAATGACCTTTTTGGAAGTTGCTGGAATGTGATTTAGAAAATAAAATCAAAATTATAGGTGTGCTTTTGTTATCTTTTAATGCATAAGTTCTTTAATGACCACTTTTGATTTGGTCTAATGATGTGCAAAACAACTTGTAAACTGTGTTCTTCCCTTTTTAAGGTATAACTTTATGTGGACTTGGAAACCTATTTCTACATTTGCAAAATAAAGTCACAGGTAGGACAGGGGTGTGGTAAAGTACTGGATAAACTCTCCAAACCACTTTGGAGCCAGAGATCTGTGGTTTTCTGCCCAAATGGATGACCTATGCTTGAAAACAGTGTATCTAAGTAATTTTTTTTTTTTTTATGGCTCAATATACATACATGTTGTAGGTATGCACAGAAGACACATGTATATATGTATGTGTGTCCATGTAAATGTATTTCCATATATAGAAATATCTAGTGAATATGTTAATTGTAGTGATAGATATTTAGCAGAACTGAGAACTAAGTTCAGGATTCTTAAGTTCTCACCTAGAGACCCTTTCATTGTCTTCTTTATACAAAGCAGGTTTTTTTACCTACAGCAAATGCCTTCCACCATAAAATGTAACTACAATTCATTTCAGTGTTACTATACTTCAGTATCTTTTTGCCCTGTTGCCAACCTATGCCCAGACGAGATTAATTTAGATGGTGGAATACCTGAAGTCCCATCTCAGTGCCAGGGCTCTTCTATAGTTCATCACCAGGCTTGCTCCTAGCAGCCGAATGACATATTTAATATTTTGAAATTTGCTAGTGTCATATTTTGAGAGCTTACTCTCCTTAGTGAGATGATAGATTCATTCTCTGAAAATTTTGGAATACCTTAGGGGTTGTGATTTAAAAATAAAGTATGAGCAGAAATTGAGTCTCGCTTGCCTTAGTTTCATTGGCTTGGGACTGTTAACATTACACAGTACATGGGAAATAGATAGAGACATGAAAGTTTCTATGCTTTATTCCTTAATATCAGTATAACTCCATAATATGCACTATGTCATGTTGTATTTGGTCCTTGAATACAAATTTTTATAACATTTCTTATAGTCATACAGTTATATTTCTAGCAGTTTCAGCACAGCAAGTTAAAAGTGTGATGTGCTGGACTCCTGAGATTATGCCTGTGACAGACAGAGTTTTTATTTCCTAATATAAACATTATTCAGTTCATAATTACCTTTGGGGCACATATAAACTCTGGACATTCAATCTTGCCATTTTTCTAGTGTTTTAGTCCCCAGAAATCTTCCTCTTGGATGAGAGTTGGTTTTATTTAAGCTTTTGGCTGGATAATACAGTGTGTTTATCTATGATTTCAAAAATCTATGTTTTAGAACTTTCTAATACTTGTGCCAATTTACATAAAGTTTGAGAAATATTGAAATTTTAAAAATTATAAAAATACATGGCAAATCTCAGTCCATTTTTAAACTATACGCATTTTATCACTGTTGCTGAGTTTCTTGTCGTATAAGCACATTCAGCTTGCCTTTCTGAGCAAAGTTAGAGTTCATCAGAAGGAATTAACAATTTTATGAATACAAAAAGCATTGAAATTTTTAAAACAACTACCCAAATTACAGGCACTGCATACCACGTAATTTTAAAATTATGAAAGCACTCACTAAGAGCTGCTCCAGTTATTAATTACTCTGAATCCATATAAGTCTTTTTTAAACAGTTTTCTTGGGGTTTTTTTGTGGGATTGGTTTGTGTTTGTTTTTTTTTTGTATTCAAGTGAATGCAAATTTGAACCATTAATCAAAAATATTACCTGCTCATTCTGACATGATATTTGAATGTTATAGTGCCAGCTATTTCCAGTTGTCTAAAACAATAACAGCTTAGAGTAATGTCTATAAACTGAAAATAAAATCATCGTTCCTTTTAATGGTGATCATCAATACTTTTAAAATTGTATGAGAAGGACTTACATAAGTACTCAGGCACATTAAATAAGTGGAGATTGAGCCTATATAAATTAAAGGAAAATGTATTTGTGGAGACCTGAATCTAACTTCCCTTCGATGTTTAATTTGGAAACTGATTTTCATTTTGCATGTTTCAATGGAAGATATTATTCTAAAGTGGGTTGTTGAACAACTCAACTTTTTTCGTCAGTAAATTTTCGACTTTATTTATGGGACTTGGTATCATTCTCAGGATAAAAAAAATGCCCCTATGAATGTCCTTTGGGAAGAATATTGCTACTTTAGCAAGAGAAAAAGTCCGTAATACACAAGATGGCACTGTTTCACTTGTGAAAATGCCTATTTTTTCACAGATAACTGTGGAAAACATAATATGAGAGTGCATAATACGAGAAGGGTTTGTAATTTTGTATAATTGAAATGAAAATAAGATGTTTGCATAGTTGGATAGTTTTTACATTCATTATTGGCAAACCAAAAAATAACTACATAGATGCAAGACCACATAGTTGAAGCAATTGAAAATGCCTCTGAAGTCACTGTTGACAAACCTGGATTATTCAGGAATGGGAAACTATATCTGCGCTGCAATTCTGTGTGACTTACTCTTTTGCTTCCAACATTTCTGGAGAATTGTAAATTTAGCCTTCAAATGGTCATTTTCTTCTGAGGGGCTGAGCAGAAAATCTGCAAACCTTCAATCAAGTTAGATGCAGTCACTGCAATAACATTTCATAATTTCAGTCTCAGATGTCTAAATTTCAGTTCGTATGTACTGATAGGTTGGTAATCCTTGATTCTTCTTCTTAGAGGCAATAAAGTTCCTTAGTGTTTTGCATTGAAAACTGACATTTTTTATTCTTAATAAAATATCAGAGTTTGTTCTCTCTAAGTTTACATGCATCTTTCAAGTTAGATGCCAGGTTACTTTTCACAGATTTGAGCTCCCTTTAAAGACATACAGAAGTCAGTCAAAGAAGACATCATTCTTACCTGCTTATACATTGTATAAGGCTTAAATAAGTTCACCCTGAAATTCACAAGTTTGATATCTGTTTAGTCTGAAATATCACCTGTTACTTGCAAAATACAGTGGGAGTGTGTTTGAAGCAGGTCTGTCTTTAGCAACTGTCACTTTGTGCTTTGCATCACTGAGCAATTTCAACGTTATTCCTTTTTAGAGAGGAATAAACTAGAATATGTTCTGTGGAAGCACATGGCCTGCTATTTTATAGCTGTTATGAGATACTTCATTATAGGACCAGATTAGTAGATTACATGATATATGTATACTGTGGTTATAGGGTCAACAGTGCTTATAGTTTCACTCTGTAATCTGTTTCTATTCCACTTTATAATGCAGTCAGTATCCATAGTTCTTGCTATTGTACTCTCTAAGCAGGAGGGTTTAGAACTTATTAAGAATCTAGCATGCAGTCTGTAAATGAACCTGCATAACTCTCAAAAGATTATTGATTTTTTCCTTTTTATAACATTTATGAATTTTCATTGGCCTGAACATTCATCTTGTTTCCTTGCCATAACCACCCTATTGCTAAATTGCTATACAAAATGTTTCTGATTTACAGACCTCAAAGTGCTTTATAATCACAATGTATGTGTAATTTGAGAGAATTTTATTCCTGTTTCCTGGATACAGGAATCTGAGTATCAAAAAGCATTGTACTTCAAGCAACGAGATAGTGACGTTTCATAGAAGAACCACTTGTGGTAACTACATTTTGTAGACCTTGACCGTCTGCTGATGATAAGGGACATTGTGCAAGCACATTGTAATAAAGTACTAGGGACCGAGTTTCTCTGGATTTGCTTATGTGTTTAACTATTTCATATCAAAATCTAAAAGGCTTGTGATCTTCTTCATGTAAAGGCCTTTGGATTGATGAACTCTATTTTAATAATACTGCTTGATAACAAAACTAGTTAAACTAGTAAAACTAGTTAAAACTAGCGATCTTGAACTAGAGATGCCTATGTGTGTGCTATAGTAAAAGTGACCCTTTTTAATATAATCGCTCTTATTTTCTCAACAACTGTTTTGGACACTAGAAATGGTCACTGTAAAATAAACATTTCAATTTTGTTGTGATATGCATGCAGTTGGGATTCAAAGTATTTTAAAGAAAAAAATCTCTGGAAAGTTTCTGTGATCTGAACATCATTACACCAAAGAACACAAATAGTGTTTGATAAATATTTATAATCTAATTTTTTTTCTCCTGAACTTGTTCAAGATTTTGCATAAAAATTTAAAATTTAAATTTACTTTGATCTTGTTTTAAAGTGCATTATCATGTAACAGAAGGCAATTCTTCAATAAGTCAAATGAGCTTGGAAGAATATCAGCAAGACAGCCAGTGTCTTAGCACTTGCCATATTTCAGGAATCTAACAAATAGAAACACAATGAAGGAACTCAAGCATTAGCTGCCTCAAAATATCCAGTTAAGACCAGAGTATCTTTTAAGTGTTGGTAGTTACATAGCTTTTTAGCACAGGGTGAGGGCAGCCCAGTGGCACTGCTTCGGGCCCTCAGGGCATCCCGCAGTGCCCGCAGGCAGCCCCATTTTCCCCTCAGGCTCTGGCTACGTGGTAGTCTGATGGGAAGCGCTGCCATGTTGCCTCATGGTGAGATCTTGCGGGGGGTGGTTCCCAGGCACCGGTTAGCCAATCTAGAGGCAAGCTGCACCCGGGAGTGACTCTGAGATCTCGCGGGATTTGCTCCATATAAAACAGCGATCCCAGAGGCCATCTTTCTCTTTCGGGACTCATTGGTCAGTGGAGTAGCATATCTGCTTGTCTCTGCTCCAGCGACATTAGTGGCGTTGCAGCTCCAGTGGCAGAGGAGGCCAGTGGCAAGGGCTGAAGATCACCTCATTCCATCAGCTGTGGTATTTCTCCCTTAGGAGGGGGGGCTGTCCCTGGGTTCCTTTCATTTTACTTGTTTTTCAGGAAACCTCAGCAAGGACCCAGCGCCATCCTAGCTTTCTCCCTCAGACCAGCAGCCAGCCCCGGAGCTTAATTTGTCTGTCTTTGCATTTTATTGTCAGTTTTCTCTGTGTGTGTAATAAAATTTGTGGATTTTATTCTTGGTTTTCTGTTGTGTTTTCTCACCACTATTATGCCCCCTAGGGTTCTAAACCAGGACAGATTATCTTTCCATGTTCAATTCTGCTGAAGATGCAGAGTACAGTGCATTCTCTGCTTTTACACTCAAGATTAACTGGTTAATGAAATAAAGAAAATAGTTTTATTTTCTCCTTCAATAAATAAGATGAATTTTACATTTCTATTATAATTTTACTTCAATTGAATACAACATTTTCAAGATGCAAGTATAAATGCTGTGTTTTCCTCATATCTGTTAATAATTATGGTCATTCCTACCCCATTGAGCTGGGGTAGGAATGTTGGAATTGATGAAGCCCCTTACAACCTGCAGTGTTTCATGATTTTCTGCGTCTAGTGATTCTGTGAAATCTGTGTCCTGCTTTCCAGACCAGTAGAATGTGAAACTGATTCATTCTGTAGTTTTTCTATTAATGGGTGTTGAGGATACTATTTATGGTAATGACTGCGTAAGTTATTTCTGGCACTTACTGGTCATCTTGACTTTGGAATATTAAATTCTCTTGCTGTTCACATTTAAAGCTTTGGAGACTAAAAATTGAAAGAACCTCTTAGGCTTTATAATGCTATAACTAAGCTAAGGACTTCTATAATTCAGAAGAACTTTGTGGAACAAATCATGCTTTGTTTCTCAACTTTTTCTTAGAGACGGCGTTGGAGTGATCTTGCAAAAAATTCCTTAACAATTCTAAACATGAAAGGAAAGTACAGATTTAAAGGCAGAAAAAATAAAAGGTTGAAGAAGGAAGAAGTGATTAAGAGGATTTTTTCCCCACTCTCTTCTGCTTTTNACCGGGTAGTTTTCCAGTCACTCTTCCCTAATCCTGTAGCACTGCATGGGGATGTTATTATACAAATGCAGGACCCAGCACTTCACCTTGTTGAACCTCACCCATCAATCCAGCCTGTGTAGAGCCTTCCTACCCTGCAACAGATCAATATTCCAGTCCAACTTGATGTCATCTGCAAATTGACTCAGGATGAACTCTATCCCCTCATTCAGATCATTGATAAAGATATTAAACAGAACTCTCTCTTTACCTGAGCCCTGGTCAACTTGTGACCAGCTGCCAACTGGACTTAACTACATTCACCACCATGCTTCAGGCCCAGCCATCTAGAAATTTTTTTACCCACTGAAGAGTATACCCATATAAGCCATGAGCAGCCAGTTTCTCCAAGAGAACATTGTGGGAAACAGTCAAAGGCTTTGCTAAAGTCCAGATAAAGAACATCCATGGCCTTTTTGTCATCCACTAAGCAGGTAACATTCTCATAGAAAGAGAACAGGTTGACCAAGCCTTTCCACTCTGGATGGGCCTGATCCCCTCACCCTGCACATGCTGTGGGACAGCACTCTAGATGGTCTGCCTCATAATCTTCCCTGGTACCTAAGTCCCCAGATTCTCCTTCTGACCCTACTTATAGAGGATTTCACACTGACTAACCTCCAGTCAACTGGGACCTCCCCAGTTAGCCAAGACTGATATTAAATGATGGAAAGTTACTCAGTGAGCACTTCAATGACCTTCCTGAGTACCCCTGGGTAGATTCCATCTAGTCCCTTAGACTTGTTTGTATCTAAGTGGTGTAGCAAATCACTGACCATTTCTGCTTGGATTATGGAGGCTTCCTTCTGCTACCTGTTCCTAACTTCCAGCTCAGGGGGCTGGGTACTCTGAGAACATGTGCTTTACTATTAAAGACTGAGAGAAATAGTGCATTGAGCATCTCAGCCCTTTCTTCATTCATTGTGATTGTTTCCTTTCATATCCATTAAAGAATGAAGATTTTCCTTAACTCTCCTTTTTTTTTGGCTGATGTATTTACATATAACTTTTACTGCATTTTTGGGCTTTGGCCTTTCTAATCTCCTCCTTGCATAACCTTATGACATCCATGTAATTCTCCTGAGTTGCCTGCCCTGTATTCCAAAGCTCATAAACTCTTTTTTTTAACCTGAATTACAGTCAAAAGTCTCTATTCAGCCAGGCAGGTCTTCCCTGCTGGCTCATATTTTGGTACTTGGGAACAGCATACTCCTGTGCCCTGATGATTTTTTTTATGGAAGAATGTTCAGTCTTCCTGGACTCCTTTACGTTTTCAGGACTGCTTCCCAAGGAAATTGCACATCCTGTCTCCTAAACAAAAGTCAGCCCTCTGGAAGTCCATGCTGACAGTTCTGCTGACACTCTCCTTGCTTTTCCAAAAAGCAAAGCTATTATTTCATGGTTGTTGTGCCCAAGGCGGCCTCTGAACATCACATCACCCACCAGTCCTTTTTGTTCACAAACAGGTACAGTGGGGCAGCTTCCCTGGTTGTCTCACTCACTGGTTGTGTCAGGAATTTGTCTTCCACTCCAAGAACCTCTAGACTGTTCCCTCTCTGCTGTGGTGTATGTCCAGCAGACATCTGGTAAACTGAAGTTCACCATGAGAAAGAGGGCTGACAGTGGTGAGATTTTTCCCAGCTGCTTTTAGACTATTTCATCCTAGTTGGGGGGCCTGTAACAGATTCCCATCAGGAGATCTGTCTTGTTGGTCTTCCCTCAATTCTTATAAACCACTCAACCCTGCCAGCACCATCATTAAGCTCCAGACACTTCCTAACATACAGGGCTACCCCACTGCTTCTCCCTCCTTGCCTGTCTCTTCTAAAGAGTTTACAGCCATTCATTGCAATACTTCATTTGTGCAAGTCATCTCACCATGTTTCCTCACAGTCATACTGACTATTCTTGCACTTCTGTTGTGGGTTGGAAAAATAAAACCGTTCCCCCCCACCACTCCCTGATGGGGCTGCGGGCGATGGCGCCACAATGGCCAGCGGTAGCGGGCGAACCAGTGGCGGCGGCGGCGCTGGGAGAAG
>VYZS01057448.1:3339-18523 GCA_013400695.1 Neodrepanis coruscans | reverse complement strand
TCGTCCAAAACCAGGACAATGCTGGATACAGATAAACCTTCAAAAGAAAAAGCACAAAAAGTCCTTCTACTCCTACTTATATTTTAGTCCTTGCTACACTCCTAACACAATCAGACTTGATAAAATAAAGAGAAAAGGGATAACATGGCTACGAAGTCACTGTACCTCTCCCTTTCTTCAGATTTAATGCATTATGCAAAAAAAAAAAAAAAAAATTCATACTTTTTCATTGAAGATGAACAGTCTCAGTTTTCCCGGTAAACAATGAATATTTATATCCAATACCACTTACACAGCATTTTGTTTTCAAATGAACCCATTTTATTGTGAAACTCCCTAGGGTTGTAATTACTGGGACTAGGATGACAGAGAGTAATGCAAATCAAGATATATAGGCAACAAACCTGGGAACAGAGATATTTATTTCTCATTTATGACCTTCAAATTATTGCAATCAAAATATGAATATAAAAGAGGCTACTTAAGAATGGTACAAATTATAAACTGTTAATTTCTTTGGAAATGGAACTATAACAGAAAAATAACACATAGTGGGGATTTTTTGAGTTTGTATAACTACAGTTAGTGCACTAAGCATGATCTCATGACAGGCAGAAAAAATGAATTTTAGACATAATAAGCAGTGGTTGTCTTGTCCTGTAATGAACATCTAGTTGCACCGGATGTATCAGCTTAAACCTGCCTACATCCAACGCTGCCTGGCTTGGTGACCATATAAGATTGTCTTCTTTTCACCAAAAGTTAAAAATGGACAAAATGTCAGTTAAAAATCATATAAATGCTGGGAAAATAATGATTATTTAATGTAGTAAGTATAATTCCTTGCAATCCCTGTAAGCAGTCTGTTTTATACTCTCCATGGATATGCTCCTTGGAAGCATGGGCTCCAGTACTTTTGATTAGTCATGCCTGTACTTCTGGTATTTCTGTATAAGAAGTAATGACACATTTTCCTCTTCCTTCATGACTGGAAGCCTGTGGATACTGACATATACCCTAATATAAATGCAAAGATAAAATTTTATCCATAAAAATCATATCAAATGCAGCACCTTGAAGAAATCATTATCTGTAGGACACAATAACTGCCCTTTTTTCATTCAGCATCTCAGGGGACATTCCACAGACTTCAGCCAGTTGACTTCAGCAAGAGAGTATTCTTCAGAGTTAGGACTAATAACTGCAGCTGCTGATCAGAGAGTTGAGCCCTGCTCTCCAATCCTTCAACCAAGCCCAATACAGAAATCTCTGGCAGTAAGAGTAAAGTGTCCTTGTGGGCAGGGTACTCCATCATTTCAGAAACAGAACAATGGTATTGCTTCTACTCTGGTAAATTGAGCTCTGCTTAACACTGTTGAACATAACCACTAGCAACTACCACAGCATGCTGTACACAAACTTGAGGCTGGGAAAACAGCCGATCTGTCCATTCACATTTGTACTCTGGTCTCTTTCTGACTGAATGCCAAGACCAGAGTTGGATGGGCACCATTCATCCCTGCAACCTCCCTGACCATGAAGGAAACAGAGGCATGCCATCAGAGTAACCACAGTGCACTCCAGCAGGTCTCCGTGATCTTTTAAGATTACATGTAAGTAATTCCTCAAAAGAAAATATCATGTCTTTGAGTGCAATCCCAGCTGAATCCTTTTGTCACAAACATGAAAAAATTCTGTAAGCTGAGACCAAAAAAATCTTTGAATTGCTGCTGTCCCTGCTGTCCTCTGATCTTTTTGGAACCTAGTGGCTGCAAAATTTTACAAGAGTTTCAGGAAGCCTTAAATTTCTGCTAATATCCTTTAACATTCAGGGCATCATCAAAAGCCAATCATGTTGGCATTGCCAAGAATAACAAAACTCCATCAGCATTAGTTTTTCGCAGGTTATATTCTCCATGTACCGCTTTTTTTTCTAGCTGAGAATTTTCCCATGCCAGTGAGATGTTTAGAAGCTCGTTTTAGACTGGTTTAAAACTTCAGTATATTGAAAGAGTAGTAGAAATAAGCTTTCTTGTAAGTAAAGTAATGGTAACTTTTTAGCATCTACAGCTATATTTTTACGGGCTCTGATTGAGTTTTAACAACATCAGTGCAACTTCCTATTTGGGGCTTGTCTTGCTCACCAAAAAGTGTTCTTTGTAAGACAGAATATCCTTTGCATGCTAATTAAACTGTCATTTTACTGCAAAATAAACCAGTAAAAACACTGATAGAGAAAAGCACTTTTAGGCTTTCAGTAAAAATCTATCATTCCTTCACTCCATGAGTATTTCAGATCAGGATAGTACTCGAATGAAACCCACATTCCTTCTAGTGACAACAAAGACTATAGCTTTTTCTACCTCATTGTCTCCATGGCTCCTTCTGGGCAAATAAATATTACACACAACTGTATAACTCTAGTCTTCTTCACTGGCACTTCTTGAACAGACTTCTAACAGCTTGAAGCCACCTGGCTCCAGTCCTATGCTGCAATGCTTGCTTCTTACTTTTCCTATCTGTAGATGGGTTTTAAAGAAATATCACAGTGAGATACTGAGTTACTCATTGTGTCATTTCAATAAATAATTGAATTTCAATACAATTTTTTTTCTTTGGAGATATCTTTATTCATCCAGAATACTGCATTTTCCCAGAGCTGGTATTAAGATCCAATTAATGAGAGATGCCTCTGCCCAAATTAAGGTGCAAATATGGCCATATGCCGAAGTCAGTAAAATTGATTTTATTTAACAATGAATGTGAGGTAGAGACATAGAAAGAAATAGAAGGGGGAGGGGACAGGGAGGAAAGCAGGCGCAGGCAGAGGGACAGAGAGAGACAGACAGACAGACAGNGTCCTATGCTGCAATGCTTGCTTCTTACTTTTCCTATCTGTAGATGGGTTTTAAAGAAATATCACAGTGAGATACTGAGTTACTCATTGTGTCATTTCAATAAATAATTGAATTTCAATACAATTTTTTTTCTTTGGAGATATCTTTATTCATCCAGAATACTGCATTTTCCCAGAGCTGGTATTAAGATCCAATTAATGAGAGATGCCTCTGCCCAAATTAAGGTGCAAATATGGCCATATGCCGAAGTCAGTAAAATTGATTTTATTTAACAATGAATGTGAGGTAGAGACATAGAAAGAAATAGAAGGGGGAGGGGACAGGGAGGAAAGCAGGCGCAGGCAGAGGGACAGAGAGAGACAGACAGACAGACAGACAGACAGACAGACAGAGAGCTCAAGCAGAAGATATTCACCAACCATGGATCCAGTGGCATCCCATTGCTCCTTCTTCACGCTGGGCTTCTTGCTGGTGGAAGTCCAAGGTTGTTCAAAACTTTTCATTATTTATACATCTGTATTGGGTCTGTCCGAGATGGAGTCCATTTCCCCATAGCAGCCCTCACAGTGCTGAGCTTTGCATTGGTAGCTAGAAGGGTGTTGATAACACACCAGTGTTTTGACTAGTGCTGAGCACAGCAACAGGACTGGAATGTTCCTTCTCCAGTTGAGGGCAAGATTCTGGGAGGGGATACAAGCAGGCCAGCTGACCCAAACTGATCAAAGGAATATTCCATACCATATGATGCCAGCTCAAATATAAAGGCTAAGGAAAGGAGCAGGAAGTGGGGGCATTCATTGTTTCCAATGGCTGCCTGCTAAGAAATCACTAAGAATGCTGAAGCCCTGCTTCTTGAGACACGGCTGGACATCACTGCTGATGGGAAGTAGAGAATAAACCTTGGCTTGTTTCGCTTTGCTTTTGCTTTAGTAAACTGCCTTATCCCCACCCATAAGTTGTTTTCCATCTCATTCTCTTCCCTCTGCCTGACTGGGAAGGGGAGGGATAGAGCAACTGGGCGGGCACTTGGCATCCAGCCAAGGTCAACCCATTACAACACCTTAGCAAAAAAAGGAATTAATGCTCATGGCTGCAAAGTTCTCTTATTCTATTGGTTTTATGATACTCCCACTTCTAATGCTAATTAGTTCATATGTTCAGACTTTTCTCTTGAGTCAGTGGGTTTCTTGTGTCAGTGGACCATGAGTCAGTGGTCAGGATCTCCCCCTGCCAGAACTACCTTTTATCTGGTTCAAGCACAGTTGCTGAGTTGGCTTTCATTGTGGCCCACAAATTCTTCATTTTTTCTGTCCGTTATCCATGACACATTCTTCTCCCCAAGCTTTTTAACCTCCCTGGGATATCACCCAGACAAAGTACTACCTTTATCTTATCTCCGGTTTCCCCTGTGGTGGCTTATCCAGGTAACCAGAGGAATATTCAGGCAGGCTTCAGTGGTTGTTGGTGGTCACAGATGCCATCTGTCCCATAACTTGGAGTGATCTTTGTTTGACTGGTGATATGCATATGAGCAGTTGCTTCTTTACAGTTTGCCACAGTGGGGATTTTTGTCTGGATGTAGTAACCAGGATATACTAACCAGATCTTGCCTCCACCTGGCTCGGAGTTAGCACCATCCTGTCACTCTACTCTGTGCCTATCTTATGGCAGAGTCCGTCTGTGGCCTTAACAGTATTTGAGACAGGCGAGTGTGCTCTTTAGGTCCTTAGAGCTGATCTGGCAATTAGTCTGCCAAATGAACTGGCCAGTTAGTGATTTTACTATATAGTAACATCATATCCCTAAAATCCCAGTGTGTACTAATATACTATGAAGAATCAGTTATGTAGAAACTGCTTTTTGCAAATCAATCTTTAAAGCTAGGTCGTATGAATGAAAAAAATTGCACTGGAATCCTGTGCTCTTATGGTGCTCAGTGAAATAAAAGTGGCTTCACAGTGCTGTAGGTGTCCTCATGGACCAAGTCTTGATTAAGTCACATACTCACTGGGTAGTGATATTGAATAACTGCAGACATTCTCCTTGTCATTTGTATAAAGCACAAAGGATGTATGATGCTTAAAAAAAACTAACAGTTACTTTGGTAACCATCAAGCATAAGAAGGCTCAATTAGAAATTCAAAATATATATTTTAACCCAATATTAAAATATTAATAATCGTTTGTGACTGTGCTCTGAGATTAGAATACATGAGTTCTCAATCACAGAATAACACCTAGAATATTTTGCGATATAAAAGATACAGAAGATCTCTTAAGGAGATAGTTATCTCAATGTACTTCTTCAATATCAAAGTAATTAATATAATTTTCTGCAGATCTTGCAAGCTTACAAGGTTTTTGTTTTCTGTAGAGAAGTTATTCTTCTACAATTAAGTACTTTAGTAAATAAAACCTAAAGAAGTTTGAGGGCATCTTTTGCATTTCTTAGCTCTACATACCTCAGTTTTAACTCTTAATTTTTTATTTCTATGTGCTTGAAATAGGTTAAGAAAGTCTGTGCTCACTACTCTCTGTCCTTGAAAAAGACCCGGGAGAGGGGAGTTAACAGATATAATGCTGGGCCTCTGTGCCAGCAAAGCCCCCACATGCTCTGAGTCTGTACCCAATTAGATTGGATTAGTGTGCTATCTTTCTAATATGCACACACTGCTGTTTATCTTCACAGCTTAAATGGTTTCATAGGAGATATTTTTCAATTTTCCAAGATGACACAGAACATTTTTTAATACAGCAGTTTCAGTGGCTGAGACTGGATGTGAATCTGCATATTCCCAAATTCCAGCTGTTCCAGCCAGTAGCTAAGCTATCTGAGTACAATCATTCTTCTCACAGGCGGAGCTACAGAAAGCACTGCAGAAAATAAAATTCCAAAATAAACAGCATTTAATGGCCATTTCTCATCTGGAGAAGATGGTCTCTTCCATATATGCTAGACTGGAAAGGCTTAATTTTCAGTCACTGGTATTTTCATATATGCATATATTCCTGGTGAGGACAATCCTGTCGAATGGGTGGAAACAAATCTTGGGAAGAGCTGGGCTGACCGACACATATCTTCCCTATGAAGGAACAGTTTTTCAGAAAACTATGACAGGAGCCTGAGTTCATCCTTAAGCATCTAGAAATGCAAATGAGGTAGGCCATAAAAGACTGAATGTAGTTTGCAGTCATGCTTTGGAAACCTACCACTCAATAGACCAACAGTCTATGGCTTATCAGTTCTCACCTGTTAAGTGAAATGTCAGTACTATGTTGGAAATGGACAAGACTAATAAAATCATGCTTTTTTATGGCTTACAGACATAAGTTATCAATGAGTTTAAACTATTAAATTCTGAGTTTCATAGGAAAGACTTCCCAAACCAAACTGAGGCCAATGTCAGCAGTAATACACTTACAAATTATCAGCACAATGGACACATGAAAAGGGCATTATTCTAGCTGGGCTTGATTAAACACAAAGGCAGGTTCAAGAAGGTGGATCAGGATGGAAAGAAAAGATGTGTGATGTCAGGATGGTACAGAAACTTAATTAGGCCTAAGAGTGTTAGATACTCTGCACAATTATCACTAAGATAACTGGATATAGATCATCCACTAAGCTTTCCTATCATGACTAATGGTGAATTGTGATGAATCTCAAGGCAGAAGAAGGAGTGTTTTCCATAAAGTAGGTAATTGCTATGACCAACTGCTCTTTCACACTTTCCATGGCTCCTCCCCAGGAGACTAAACTGGTCATCTGTTCTAAGGAGGAAACATGCCATCACATTTTACTTTCCTGGCCCTAGTTGCTGAATGTGTAGACTGTTGAAGCCACTTTGGTTGAACACTGCTAGGTGATGTACAAACTGTCCTTTCAGTGAGTGAGGTCCTTGATTTGTTGTTGTTGTTGTTGTTGTTGTTGTTGTTGTTGTTACAGGCTTCCTCTCTTTTAACTGCTTGTATATTGCTTTAAAGAAAGAGACTATTACTATATGCATATAAAACAGTTTGACAAAGTTCAGAAGGTAACACAAGAACTCCAAGGTAATTTATCATAGTAATAATCAAGGAAATCAAGGAACGCGGGGAAAAAAAAGGAATTAATTCATCAGTACTGTTCTGGATTGGATACAAAAGTCAAACGAAATTTAATGTTTATCTGCTCTGTGCTGAAATCCAAATATACATAATTGGCGATGGATTCAAAATCTTTCTGTACCTGAACAGGTTATGTTTATTTTGTAGAAATCTAGCCTTTTAAAAGCTTACCTTTAATTTTCGGTGAACGCTAGACAAACTTTTCTAATAAAATCTCTTACTGTGTACTCCAAGCATACCTAATCCTCCTTAGAAAATAACCATTGACTTGGGCAGACTATTCTTTCTTTGTAATAATATTCTTTTAAATTTTCGCCGCCTATCACTGTCTCAGGAAATATTAGTTCCATAAAATGCTCTACCTTCCATTTAATGCATGTTTAAGAGTTAGTCTATGTTAACCTGGGAGCTGTCTTCTCTAAAGAGGACTCAGATTCTGTGGTTACCGCCGTGATGGATTTGCCAGAAGACCCCAAACAGTAAAAGTCAAGCATCGCTTTTCCACACCCAACGCTAATATATTATTTACACAGGATACCAGTTGTAATAGCACGTGAAAAAACATGAAAGATCACCTTTGCAGAAGCGTTAGGAGGCACTGCTCAACTATTTTTCTGTGGCTGGAGCAAGTAAAAGGAGTATACAAACTCCAACTGAAATGCTGGTCCCAGTGCCTAACTTGCATTCACCGATTATGGGAAGGCAACATTGGAATGGCAATGACAAACCCGAGGCTGCCTCCCGGCCGTGAGCACCGCCGCAGCGGCTATTCCGCTGAGAACACCGGGCACTGGTCGGGAACCCCGTCAGCCTCCGGGCTCGCTGCCCTCAGGCAGCAGAGGCGGCGCCCCGTGTCGGATCTCGCCGGAGGGCACCCGCCTTCTCACCAGGGGGACCCAACCCAAGGGCTTGGCTCGGCGCCGGCAGGTCTGGTTGACTTGGAGTGCCGCGAGCGGTTTCCCTGCAAGCTGCCAGAGCCCACCGCGGGGAAGGCCGGGGACCCCCGCCCCGCTCTGCCAAGCTCGGCTGAGGTCTCCTGTCCTGGGCACCCCCGAGCCCCCGAGCACCGGACGGGAGAAGTACCCTGTTCCCACCCTCCGGCCCCGGGGCTGCTACCCAGCGCTCCACGCCCCGTACGCTCCCCCCCCTTCCCCGCATCCCCTGCCGCGGCTCCGCTCCGCTGCGGTGGGCAGGGCAGGCTTGGCTTGTTCCTGCCTCCAACTTCGTCCAAGTTAATTCGGGTTTCCCCCGCCCCACCGGGTCTGTTTGGGCTCCCGGTCCTCCGGGAGGGCGGGAGGGAGGAGAAAGGCGTGTCCTCTCTAGACTGCCGCCGCCGCTGCTGGAGGCAGATCGGAGATATAAAAGATCTATCCGAGAGCTGGCGGTAGCTTCAGTCAGAGCGAACGCACGGGCTGTGGGGAGGGGGCGCAGCGGGGCGCGCAGAGCGGCGGCAGGACAGGCGGAGGCAGCGAGGGGCTCGCCGTGGGCAACCCCAATGCGTGGACTATCGGCTGCTGCATTATGCTGGAGCTACAGTTCCGCTGAAGGGAGTTTGCACACGGCCGGCTGGGCTGGACTGCAGCGCTGCCGTTCCTTATGAAGAAGGCACAAGTGAGTGCGGCCGGGGTTCGGTGGCGGGGGGCGGCCGGGTACAGTCACCTGCACCGTGGGCGGGTCTGCACCGCGGCTCCCCGGCTCAGAGGGGCCGGCGGCTGCTGGGGCGGAGGGGGTGCGCCGGCCAGGGCGGCCGCCGGGTGGGGAGTGCGCGTCCGCGGGATATCGGCGGAGGGCTGCGGCTCCCGGGCTGCCCGAGAGGTGCGGAGCGCCGGGAGTGGAAACGGTGCTGTCAGTTAGCGATTTGGGAGAGCGAGCTGGGGTGAGAGGGCGAGGCGGGGGGAGGAAAGAGAAAAAAATTACCGCCCGGTCTTGCCCTCGGCGCCCGCAGCCTGTGGAAAAGTTACAGCAAGCAACCGGACCGGCGGCCGAGCCTTGGGAGGTCTCGTAAGGCAGTGGGGAAAATTGCCGTAATAAATCAGTTGTGTATGTTACCCCGTGGCGAGAACACGAAACAACCAGGGTCAGCAGGGCCGTGGCTGCCGTGCCCGGTGTGTTCCCGCACGCTGCTCCAGCGTGCGGGGCAGGGTGAGCGCTGTGGGAACCCCGGCATTACGCCAGGAAGTGCCGCTCGGTGCCACTGCGGGGGCCCCTGCCATTATTTCTACAAGCTCTGTAGAGATTGCAGTCGCTATGCTGTGCGTTTTTCAGAAGGAAGGATGGGGACGGACAAGAGTCGAAAATGGTAACAAGAAGCAGCTCAGTAAAACTCTAAACGCAGAAAGTTTAAGGCTGGACCTCGCAAGGTGCCCATACCCTCGATCCTAGTAGACCTAGCGAAAGCCAGGACTGCTCTGGAAGAGAACGATGAGTGGACACGCACACCGCTGTGTGGCTTTTGCATCCCTCTTCACTTCTCGATTAGAAGCAAGATACTTTTTGCCTTCGTCTGTTTCTTGACAGTTGCTAGGTCTCCTACACACTAGTAGCCTCAAGACACTTCAGCATGTAGTCTTTGGAAAATACATAAAACATGTTTTAAAAGAAAGTGAAAGATCTTACTGAAGTATTTTTGGCACTTAAATAATTTTTCAAGAGATGACAAGAATTAGGAATACTCACTTTCTGAAATACTTAAATCTCAGCTGGGCAAGGCACTGGAGAATGTACCCATGCCTAAGAAGTTATAACTTGGAGGCTTAATTTTTGTAGCACTGAAGTAGAGTGGTGTTTTATCTTAAATTATCAGCTCTGAATTTTAGCAGTTTATACCCAGCGCTGTTATTCCCACTACATTACTAAAGATGCCTTGTACCTCAAAGATGTTTTTTCAGACCTTGTATACCAATTTATTTAAATGTGCTGAATATCTATAATAATAATACACATAATCTGTCTATAAAAGTTTATTAATTGTGAAAGGCCTCTTAAAGTCTGAGAGCTATGTTTATGTGTCCTTAGTTACATGCATTCATTTAATATTGGAATAGATAGCAGTAAAGTCACAGGATGTTACCCTAGTCCATGGAAGCACACAAGTAGGGCTGTTTCGCGAAGAAAAAATGTTCAACAAACAAATGAGAATTTATGAGTGCAAGCGGTCAAGGGTTCTGTTATATTTGAACTGTAAACTTCTAAAAATGAACAGTAGTTTTGAAAATTGAGAGAAAAGCAGGAGCAATCCCTCTCTCCCAATAAACTGTGAAAGAGAGGCAGCCTTAGCATTCAAGACCATACAGTTTGACTCAGGGGCTCATAAAGTGTAGCCTGTGGAACAGCTTCTCATCATGGTGGTGAAGCATCTGTCAGCCTTCAAGCAGTTATGCTTCCTACTTTCTGGATGCAGTGACAAACTCCTAATTCTCCCAAGAGTTGTCTCCTCTATTTTAAGGATTCACAAACAAATGTGATACCAAACTATTCAGAGGGGATTAGAAAAGGAGATACTTCAAGAAGAACCTGTGCAAAGAGAGCAAGTGAAGCGGTTACAAGAAGGTGGATTTAGACACGTGGAGGTACTCAAGACATGAAGTAAATCTTAATCTATATATTCTCCTGTGGCTACTCGGGTCATTGTCTAGAGTGGTAATTGGCATAGTGAAAAGAACAGAACTGGGAAGCCAGGAGGGAAGTGAACATTTTGTATAATAAAATGTCCTGCAGTAGACATTGTACAGAAAGCAAGAACCACAACACTATTGATCCTTGAAAACACTTGGTAATGCCTGGATAGGGATTAAAAGAAATTGGGAATTTTGGAGTTTGAGCTAATGTTGCACAGGGGTAATATATAACTAGAGCAGCTGAAGGAGTAGCTGAGTCATACATCAGTGCAACGAAAGCACTGAAAGAGTAGTACTGAATGCTAGACTCAAAGTGAGCAGGTTGGTCTGTTTATTTAAATCAGTCTTAACTTGACAAACCGCAGGAATTGCAGAAGCATGTTTCCCAAGTGTCTTAGAAGTGATGTTTTTGAAACTATATGGTTTGCTGGATATATAACTGCTCTGTTTTAAACATACCAACACCTGGATTTTTTTTTTTATAATGTCTTTAAAAATGTGATTAAGCATTTAGGGTCTAGTCATACAAATCCTTTTTCAATGGGGCTATTTCCATTAATCTTATTGAAGGATTACTTGGATGAGAGGATTTGCGGGCTTATATACTTAGTAATTAAAACCATTATCAGAAGTGAGTTTATATCCTTTTGTATGCTAATATTAAAATAAAAAAAATATCACTGATGTCTGGACAGCTTTTTGAATTTTGAATAAAACAGGATAAATGATGCTGGTGTGATACGATCTTGCAAAAACATGTAGCAGTTTTCTAATTTGCTTGTTTTTGATTTGAAGACAATATAAATAGGATTAAGTTACAAAGAAATATGCTGCAAAGAGAGGTCACCTGTGGGATAGCTCTGAAGGCTGCTGATGTTAAGGTCTCACAGATATGGGATTCAAGCACTTCCTCCGTAGTGAGTTAGGTGCACATCCTCCCAGAAACCTCAGTATTAAAAGTGTCTTAAGATCTCAGCTCAGCTTTTTACCTCTGAATCACGTTATTGCTGGTAGTTAAATGACCTTAGGCTGTGTCCTGTCTGCACTATGTGTCACTGAGATGGAAGGCTTTGTAGAAGATATCATGGACCACTACCTAGAAAAAGAGTTAGTACACAAATTGCCCATTCCAGTCTCATATGAGCAGGCTAAATCAGAAGTGCAAAGCAGAAACCTGATCTTGGTGTAAGCTTGCTATTAGGGGAAATAGTAAGCTCTGATCACCAATCTTAATTGCTCATTCTGCAAGAAAATTAGCATTAGGCACTGGAAGACATTTGGAGCTCACAGCAGGGAATTGCTGGAGCCAGAAAGATGCTGTGCTATTCACATTGAGCAATGGACTGAGTCTCCTCTGTTCGCTTGGTTTTCACTCTGCTTAAAGGATCCTAGTTTGTGAGTACTGCAGCTGGAAAGAACATCCTGGAGTAAAGAGTTGTATGAAGAATACACAGCAGATGACTTGAAAGACTCAAGTGTGGGGGAGCATTTTTTAGGGCTTGTTTAGTGGTCTTTTTATTTATTTTTTTCTTCTTCACCTGCTTGTATTGTGGGTCTGCAAATTTTTATCTTTGTGAACTATTAGGCACTTGATTTTGTAATTTAAACTGAGGCCACTGACACAGTTCTGCCATTGCACTGAAATCTAGTTTCTCCTTTTATGTATTGCATGTTAGTCCTTCAGGTACAGTTCTGCAAGCTGACAGTGCCATTCTCCAAGTTTTGTTATGTGATTTAATGATATGCTGGCTCATGTAATTGCCATATTGTACAAAAGTTAAGAGTTGGCAAGATGCAGCCCTTGGCTTTGGATGGGCAATGCTCAGTATGCAGTATGTAAACACAAGACCGATTTATTTGAAGCAAGGCAGGAAAAATCTCCCTACGCAATTCCATGTGAGTGTTGTGGGAGCTGACATGAAAACGAAAGTGCTTGTTCTCTCCCTTGTCTTTGACATGCCAAACCCGAGGTGTCAGCCTCTTAAACACTGAAAATCCACTTGGTTTTTTTTTCGTTTGTTTGTTTGTTGGCTTGATTTTTAATGTGTGTGTTTATGGGAAAAGGAGATGGACAAATGTGAGGTGAGTGGAGAAGGGTAGTGCTTCTCTTTAATTTTGTTGTTTGACCCATGTTATATGTAAACCTGCAAGACTGACTTTTGTAAATATTATTGATGCTGAAATAACTGGATGCAGGAAGCACATGAAATACAGATATCTTTGCTGGATGATTTTACTTATATACAAATGTAAATACTGTTAGACATCTATTAATATGTGAATGAAAATATGAGAAAACAAATACAGTGTTAAGTATTTTATTTGATTCAAGCTGGTAGCGTGCATTATATTAGAGATCAATGACAGTAGATATGCTAATGAAGACATTATTTCTACTGTATGTCTAAATAAAAGCCAGTTTAGGAGTTCACATTAATGAATACTTTGGATCACATTAATACAGGAAATAAATTATCATCTAATTTCCTGTTGTTATCTAATAACCAGTGGGTGAACGATTGGTTGCTGTTTTAGTTTAAACCATGTTTAAATTATACAAGGTACATATATGTGGTAATGATTTTAAGTCTGATTAGGAATTTTCTGCTCTATATGCTCTATCTTTTGCCATTATTATTGTTGTGTGGAGCAGACCTGATTCTGGGTGTAGTGTGAAAATAGCATCAGGTCTAAGATGACACTCTAGGCCTGAAGAAGGTCCTTGTGGTTCTCACTGCATGCTTTGCAGCCATGCTTTGGAGCATATTGTTTTGCAAAGTCGGTAAGTCCTGAGCTTCCACCTATTTCATTATCACTTGAAGCAGTACTAAAAGTGAGAGAAGGTGTTGCAGGCTTGTGGGACCAAGTGCAGGTTCCTTCCTTGCAGGGTGAATACCCGATCAGTAGGTCACCATGGCCAATGCTCCTTGATGGATCTCTCAAGCAGGTCTTCTGTAGACCCGCCTTTTACTTATATCTAGCCCTAAACCTTCACTGCTGCTGAAGAGCACATGTAAGTATGCAGGGACTGCAGTGTTTGGTTACTTTTGTTTTTCTTCATTTTTGCTGCAAAACCTACTGGATGGAGATCAAGCTCAGGACCCTCAAGGTCATATTTATCCTAAGCCACAGGAGTGACCTCTTTTCCCATCTTGATTTGGGACCTGTACAAAATTCATTCACATGTATTTCCTTATGTTTCAGTCAAGTATTTCTAGGAGGCTGGCTGGATGTCTCAGTACTCTTGTACCTTCACTAGCTTCTCACTGGTTTTGGGCAGAAGAGCTAGAAAGTCAAAGAGGAATGTGTGCTGGCAGCCTTGGAGAAGGGGCACTTCAGCTTAGACTTATTCTCAGCCTGCAGGTTTAGGCTGGGCTGTCACAACAGGATGAGTGTATTGTCTACATGGTTTACCTCTGGGTTTTTGAATAACCTTGATTCAATACAGACAGAAAAAAGGTAATCTAGAAGAATTGATATGAGCATATTTACTGAAGTGTGAGAGAAACAGGTTCACATCTTTTTCTTGTGTAGCATCTTAGATCTCTGGGAAGGCTCTATCTAGTTTGCCTTGTTGAAGCTGTTCTGTTGAAAGTTTATTTGTTCAATGTTAAGGGTGGCTTACACTGGAGCTAGGAATGTGGGGGACGGGGAGTGGAGCTGTATTTCAGACCACAGGTCCAAATTCACAGATTGTGAATCATGCCACCCTCTGAACTTCTATTCAGAAAGATTTTAGAATTTTCAAATCAGAGTCTGAAAATATCAGTCTGTCAGCCCTGTCTGTTCGTGTAGCTTGGCCAATGTGGCTGAGCCTAGCTTCAATGCAATCACCTTAACTGTCTCAGTGACAATAAACCCTCATCCAGTGTCTTATTTAGCATGCCTTCTGCTGTTCATGTGTTCTGTTAGCATCAGCTCCAGGAACTGGAGTTCACTGACAGTTAAGGCCAAGAATAAATTTAGTCCAATTAGCTCTACCGTCTCTTCTTTAGATGTACTTTTAGGAGTTTTTAGAAGCGCCATAAGTATAGCTTTAGAAATACATTAAGTATATGCAGTGTATTTATTGTGCAACTATATTCAGCATTGGCTGTGGCTGGAATCACTCTACGCAACGTAGTCAGGAAGACTTGTACTGTTAACCTTCCAGTGTCTTTCCTCCTAAATGAATGACGTTATTTTTAATTTTCCTCACTACCTTGTGCTTGCTTGGTAGCAGCAGACCAAGTTATGTCTTCCATTTATGTTTGCAACAGGATACATCATTGCTGCATGTATTCTTTGGTCTGTTTAGGAACACATGACTTATAATTAATTTTGGAAAAAAAATATTCTGCCAGTATAAATCAGACTGTAAAACTAAGTTGTGCATGTCCTGACTATCTGTTTAAAACTGAAAATGAACTCTGTATAAACCATGCAGCAACTCTTTTTGTAAGAGTTGCTTCTGGACGAATGAACTTAATAATGTGTATACAGCAGATACTGAAAATGTGAAGTAATTAATTGATACAAAAGGTTTGTTTAAAAAAGTTAATATATATGTAAAAGCTTTAAGCAGTATATTTCGATATAATAATAATAATAATACTACATAAT